>JBBPBX010018140.1:10034-38807 GCA_038048925.1 Garcialebias charrua
TATATATATATATTATATATATATATATATATATATATATATATATATATATATATATATATATATATATATATATATATATATATATATATATATATATATATATATATATATATATATATATATATATATATATATATATATATATATATATATCCATATAAATATTAGGGACACACAATATTATCGGCCTGGTATCGGCATCGGCCGATATTAACGTTAATTTTCAATATCGTACATTCCATGCAAATAACTTGCTGATATAAAAGGCACTGTTTTTGCTGC
Source organism: Garcialebias charrua (assembly GCA_038048925.1). Lineage (NCBI taxonomy): Eukaryota > Metazoa > Chordata > Actinopteri > Cyprinodontiformes > Rivulidae > Garcialebias > Garcialebias charrua. Next base: position 10,320 of record JBBPBX010018140.1, read on the forward strand.
AGCGGCAGCTCTACGTGATGACGTCACCTGATCTCATGGAGGAAAGGAATATTCAAAATGTCGGCGGTGTGGAAGTTTTATTTTTTGTTGGTGAGGATGTCGGATTCCGAATATTTGTGGACTACGATGAGCACTTGCTACATAGTCCGCAGTCGGAAATATTTTTCTGACATAACGTAACCCAAGTTACAACAGTCATTTCTGACGACGTTGAGAAGCTAATAGCCTATAGCACGTCTTGTTCGGTGAATTTTACCACAGACATTTGGACGTCGTGTTAGCCCCGTTAGCATGATTATGGTAGTCTTACGGCACAATGGATAGACAAAAACTTTAAACTTAAAAAGACTGTCCTTCATGCAGTGCAGAGGATCCACACTGCAGCTAGGAACCTGGAACAAGCCTCCACAAGTGAGACAGCATCGCAGGTGACTAATGTTAATAAACAACATTTATCATTTCTCATTTAATATAAATTAAAGTGCTATGCATATGGCTGTTACTGAATATATGTCACCAGCTCTTACAGCTGTTAGCTGTTTTTGTAGCAAATAAGCCAAAATAAGAGGGATATGTTCTGACAAAGGAACGTAGTGCTGGGCGATATGACGATATATATCGTGGGGACGATAGAAACGTGTCTATCATGCTACTTTCCTTCTATCGTCTCTATCGTGATAAATAAGAATAAAAAAATAACTGTAGCAAAGAAGCTTCATATTGTGGTTTTGCGACATGACAGCGCTGCTTTATGTTTGACGCACGCGCGGGTTTGCGACACATGCTTTACGTTGTTAAACTCGAGAGCAACGGAGACGCAGGCGCATGAAGCCGGTGTCACAACAAGGAGAAACAGCTGTACATCAATCAGCCAACTGTGAGTCATGTTTAATTTTACTTTGAAAAACCGCGAAAGAGTGAGTCGGCGAAATTCGAACCGCGAAGTAGCGAGGGACTACTGTACACTTACTATCAGAGTATAACAAGAGTACCTCGTTATACATAGCCTACAAATTACTACAGCAATCTAAACTAAAGGCTTGGATAAGCAAAGAACATACATAACAAGTGACCTTGATTTGTGACCTTGACCTTAAAGCTGGAGTAATGAAAAGAATATCATCTTTAGGCGAATCAGAAGTTTTGGGCAAACAGGTGTATAAAAAAAAAATAAAGGAAAAAAATAAAATCACAGAGTTTGACTCACAAAGAGGAGTCACTGTGGGTGTAAAAATGCTCTTTTAAAAAATTGGGAATAAAAACACGAGCTTCAGCCACCATTTGTGTGCCTTCCAGCTGGTTTTATAAAAAGCATGAACTTCCTGTGACTGTTCACTTAAATAAACGTGTGATTTCTATGTTGCAACACATTTTCCACTCTCATCTCCCTGATGAAGCTCATGCTGTTTGCTCCTCCGTCATCGCTGACCTCAGTCTGAAGCTTTTCACCAGTGGCTCTGCAGTAGAGGGCTGTTGTTGGAAGGTGAGAGGGGTAAACAAACAGGACGGTGGAGACGTGCAGCAGGAAGAGTGTCTCTCTGTGACGCTGGAGATCGTTTATTATTTACAACAACCTGAGGGAGAGGCGGGAGCTCTCAGATCTCAGGGATAAGGAGGGAGAACGGTCACGTATTACACATCCTCCCATCACGTTTATGTTTGGTGTCATCAGGCAAACAGGAGGAAACGGGTCAAACAACATCCGAAACGAGACTGCGGAGCGATTACCATATTTTCCAGAATATAGATCGCAGCTTTTTATCATTTTTGCATGCCCTGAGACCTATTTTCAGGTGCGACCTATTTATGGCTTTTTATAAAATAAGCTGATTTGTAATCATTTATTAACAAAAATTAAACTGAGACACACTCTTACAATAATGTCCGCTAACAAATAAATTTTTTAGGTGTTTATCCTGCTAAAATAAGATAAGATAAGATAAGATGCCTTTATTAATCCCACAGTGGGGAAATTTACATTGTCACAGCAGCATAGAGGACAGGGACCAGTTCAGAAAAATGTTAAAAAATCTCTATATACATAAATAATACAAATTAGTACAAAAAAACACTGAAACAGTATAAAACAAAATATAGCTACTAAGAGCAGCGCGTGTTGTACAGTCTGATGGCGGCCGGAAGGAAAGACCTACGGTATCTTTCCTTCACGCACTTAGGGTGCCGCAGCCTGGCACTAAAGGAGCTGCTCAGGGCTGTCAGAGTGTCATGCATGGGGTGGGACGGGAACACCAGCATGCGCTGAAGCTTGGTCCTCATTCTCCTGTCAGCCACCACCTCCACTGGGTCAACATGACACCCAAGGACAGAGCTGGATTTCTTGAGGATCTTGTTCAGTCTCTTCCTGTCAGCAGTAGAGATGCTGCTACCCCAACAGACCACTCCATAGAAGATGGCTGATGCCACCACAGCATCAAAGAAGGTCCTGAGAAGAGTCCCCTGCACACCGAAGGACCTGAGTCTCCTCAGTAGATGCAGTCTGCTCAGTCCTTTCTTATAGAGGGCAGCAGTGTGGTCAGTCCAGTCCAGCTTGTTGTTAAGATGAACACCCAGGTACTTGTAGGACCTCACGATCTCAATGTCCATTCCCTGAATGTTCACTGGCACAGCAGGAGACCGTTTGGACCTGCGAAAGTCCACCACAAGTTCTTTTGTTTTTCCGGTGTTGATCTGCAGACAGTTCCTCTGGCACCACTCCACAAAGTTCTTAGTCAGTTCTCTGTACTCCCCATCATCTCCATCTTTGATGAGACCGACGATAGCAGAGTCATCTGAGAACTTCTGCAGGTGACAGCTGGCAGAGCTGTACTGAAAGTCAGCGGTGTAGAGGGTGAAGAGGAAGGGGGCAAGGACTGTTCCTTGTGGAGCCCCCACGCTGCAGACAACCGTGTCTGACTGACAACCCTGGATCCTCACATACTGTGGTCTTTTTGTGAGGTAATCCAGGATCCAGGTGATGAGCTCATGGTCCAAACCTGCGTTCTCCAGCTTATCTTTCAATATCACTGGTTGGATGGTATTGAAAGCACTAGAGAAATCAAAAAACATGATTCTCACTGTGCTCCCAGCAGTCTCCAGATGAGAAAGAGAGCTGTGAAGGAGGTAGATAATGGCATCCTCCACTCCAATGCCAGATTGGTAGGCAAACTGTAGTGGGTCCATAGATGGGCTCACCAGGGGGCGGAGGTGGGAAAGAATCAGCCTCTCCAAGGTCTTCATCAGGTGAGATGTCAATGCCACCGGCCTGTAGCTGTTGAGGTCTTTTGGATGTGGGGTCTTCGGGACTGGTACCACGCAAGATGTCTTCCACAGCTGTGGGACTTTCCCTAATCTCAAGCTGAGATTAAATATATACCCAGTCACATCACACAGCTCATCTGCACAGGTCCTGAGAAGTCTTGAGCTGATGCCATCTGGACCTGCAGCCTTCCTGGTCTTTATCCTCCTGAGCTCATTTCTCACCTGGGGTGCTGTAAATGTCAGGCTGGATTGGGGGGGCGGGGTGGTTGTGCTGGAATGTACGTCAGCAGGAGACATGTTTGGAGGTGAGTTCATATTGAGAGGAAGCGGGGTGAATGTGGGAGAGGTGAGAGGAAAGTGTGTCGGTCTTGTCGGACAGGGAGGCGTCAGCAGTGGTGCCTGTGTAGTGGGAGGAGCAGGAGAGTTATCAAACCTATTGAAAAATAGATTGAGTTCATTCACCCACTTCTGGTTCCCACACTCCTGGGAGACAGGCTTTTTATGGCCAGAAATAGATTTAAGGCTATTCCAGACTCCTCTAGCATTATTCTGCTTTAGCTGGACCTCCATTTTCTCTCTGTAGTGTTCTTTGCCCTCTCGGATTTTTCTCCTCAGCTCTCTCTGCACGGCTTTCATCTCCTCTTTGTTACCTGACCTAAAAGCTCTCTTCTTCTCCTTCAAAAGAGCCTTTATACCAGGATTAATCCAGGGCTTGTGGTTGGAAAAACACCGAACAGTCTTTGTGGGTACAGTGTTCTCCACACAGAAATTAACATAATCTGTTATGAAATATGTGAGTCCATCAATATCTTCCCCATAAGGATCACACATTTCCTCCCACAAAGTTGTACTGAAACAGTCTTTCAAAGCCTCCTCAGCCTCTGTAGTCCACTTCTTCACTGTGCGGGTGGTGGCTGGTTCTCTGTGTACGAGTGGTTTGTACACAGGCAAAAGATGAACCAGATTATGATCAGATCTTCCCAGGGGAGGAAGAGATAATGAGTTATATGCCTCCTTGATATTGGCAAAAAACAGATCCAATATTTTATTTTCTCTGGTGTGGCAGGTGACATACTGGGTGAAGATAGACAACGTTGAGGATGGAGAAGAATGGTTAAAATCCCCAGAGATCAGAAGGAGGGCCTGTGGGTGCTGGGTCTGTATTCTGCTCACAGCTGAGTGTAGGACGTCACAGGCAGCGTCAGCGTTAGCAGAGGGGGGGACGTACGCAGCTATCGCGATAACATGCGAGAATTCCCGTGGTAGATAGTAAGGTCTCATGCTAACTGCTAACAGTTCAATGTCTTTACAGCAAATTTGCTCTTTAACAGTGATGTGCCCAGAATTACACCATCTATTATTCACAAATATCGCCAGTCCTCCTCCTTTTCTCTTACCGCTCTCCGCTGTCCGGTCCGACCGTATGAGATGAAAGCCCTCCAGAGAGACGAGCGTGTCTGTAGTTAGCGGAGTTAGCCATGTCTCCGTAAACAACATGATGCTACACTCACGGAACTCCCTCTGGTGTCGAGTCAGCGCCGATAACTCATCCATCTTATTAGGAAGAGATCTCACGTTTCCCATAATGACAGAGGGAAAGACGGGTTTGTAGCGTCTCCTTCTTGCACGACGCTGCACCCCCGCGCGCGTCCCCCGTCGCTTCCTCCGCAGCTCGCCAGGTATCCGGGGTCGCTCCTCAGGCAGCACCGCGGTGCTCCTCAGTGCTAACAGCTGTTCCCTGGTGTAAACACGGAAGTCCTGCATGCTGCTCGCTGGAACCAAACTCGCGTGTGCAAAAAGCGAAAAAAGAAAATAAAAAATAGAGCAAGCTTCGCAAGTTTAGCGTCCATGGTGAACGGACAGTATAAAAAATACTTAGAATTAAAAGTATTATATAAAAAAGAGGAAAAAAGAGAGAAGAAAGCTCACAATGAGCAGGAGCTGCTGTAACAGGCTGCCACCCGCGCGGCGCCATAACATTAATTATAAAATTATTCATTTATTAAAGAAAAGTTCAGCTCAGACACATTTTTGCTATAATTTTTATCAAACAAATAATTGTTTTTAAGTGTTAATCTTCTTAAAAGCCTTGCTGTGCGCTCCTGTGGCAGACATTTGCAGCAGAGCTACCGTATTTGTCGGCGTATAACACACAGTTTTTTTACTCATTTGAATGTCCTGCGGGTTATACGCCAAAGCGTGTTATTTATGGATTTTTTGCCCATATTTTTAGACCTATTTTTGGCTCTGATATCACCGTTTTTCATTTTGGCCAAAAAATGGTGCAGTACCACTTTTGTCCGCTAGGGGGAAACTTCCAGAGAGTACACCGACCGTTTCTAGCTTGTGTCCGAAAAAAGCCTTCTGCTCGGACTGAATGTCGCTGCCGGCCTCCTGCTCTGGAGGTAGCTGCCATTAGCTGTGAGGTTAGCTGTTTTTTTTAGCAAGATAACTCATAAACCACACCGTGGATTTTCTTGAAACTTACAGGGCGTAATTATTTGGTGGTCATTTACAAACTGTTAGCTGCAGAAGATATTTAGAGCTATAAAAAAATTGCTCTTTTATCTGTTAGCAGTTAGCTAACGCGAACAGATACCTAATGTTTTAGATAAACAGCTCTTAAACCACTCGACAGATATTTTTTAGGCTTACAGAGTGTAATTATATGGGGTTTAATGTACAAACTGTGTACCTGTATTGACATCTGAGATAAAATTCGATTTATTAATAATTAATTTTCGTAGCGACCAGTTCGGTTTGGAAGAAGTCAAACCGAAACAATTTAAATTCAGCAGATTTGACCATTTCGTGAATTGATTACGGAACGGTTAAGCTCAGGAACCCTTGTGCTATATCAGCTAAGAAATATATTTTTTCTTAGAGAAGAAATACATGTAATTGTTTTTACCGTGTTAATCTTGTAAAGTCCTTCGTGCTCGCTCACTTCTGTGGCTGCCATTTTCAGCAGGGCAAATGAGGCGCTGATGCGTCGCGTAGCGGTGACGCATAATAGATGCGTCTTATAGGGCGAAGCGTGTTATTTATGGATTTTTCCAATTTATTGACAATAATTGGACAAAGCGGGTTATACACAGGAGCGTGTTAAACGCCGACAAATACGGTAAACACGGTCCACATTTTGACGTAGGTGCGACCTATACACGGATTTTTCCAATTCTTTGGCAATAACTGAACAATGCAACCTATATTCGGGTGCGCCCTATATTCCAGAAAATACAGTAAATGTTTCCTTTTAGGAACGAGGTGCAGTCATTGAGCTACATCAGCCCCACATCGTATCGGCGGGTGCTTGTTCGGACACAAAAGGCTGCTGGGATTGTACGCAGGAGGCTGGGAGCAGACCGAAGTGACACCTGCGGTGATAAAGCATCACCACAGAGGTAACTGCTGGTGACAGAACTGCCACGTAACCAATAACTCCTGGAAACTTACAACAGGTGACAGAGACGACAGCCTCCCATGTTCTGCCGGGGGAAGTGAATTATTAATTTTGTCGTACGTTCCCTCTGGGCTTCCGTGAAGCGTCTCGGATCAAAGTGCACGTACCTGGCCTGTGCTGTAGCTGTTTACGATAACGGCTAAAATGAAGACGGCCATCGTCCGATGTTCAGCCTGGAAGACAAAAACAGCGTCTCAGCTCTCACACGGCGAGTCATTAGGAGTTCATTAGTCGGAGCAGTCTTGATGGTGGCGGTCGATACTCACGGGCATGTAGCTGTCGGCTAACACGGACAGGAAGTACTTGTGCCCGTTGTCTTTGACCAAGTCAGCTTGACACGACTGCAGAGACAGAGGAGTCGATCCTCATTTAGATCAAACATGTTCAGGTTTTATATGAAAGGAGGTGAGCGATACAGCTCACAATCATGATTTTTAATTTCATTTGTCCTAACTCCAGACATTTAGGGATAAAAACACAGGAAAGAAGAAAGTCCACCTTTTATTTTTTACAAATCCAACAAGGATTTTATCTTTATCAGGTTCTCAAACTGTTCAAACCCACACAACACATTCCGTCTCGTCACTGCTTAATAACACACACCTGAACGCTACAGAGCTGAGGTCGTCCCACTGACGCTGATCAGGTAATCAATACATTTGATTGGCTGCTCTTGGATGATCCTGAGTAAACAGCGAGGCTCGAACCGGTTTTACACTCACATTTTAAAAGTGTGGCTTCATTTTTCTTAAACACAACGCCAAGAAAGAAAGATGCCAGCAATGACCTTAGAGAAGCAAATGTTGCTGCCTGCTGGATGGGGTCAAAGGTCATTTCCACATTATTTGGAATTCATCTTTCGACAGACCGAAAGAAAGCTGAGAACTTGTTTACTGATTTTTTAATTTTTTATTAAACGTCTTGTGAAAAACGCTAAAGAGCTCAAACTGCACCGAGCGTACGCCTTTTTGAGAACCGAAAAATAGGAATGAGAGACCGTCCATGTCACGTCAACGGGCCTCCCTCCCATTTTTCTTAAAGAGACAAGCTGCTCACTCCCTTACTATATCCGTCGATTCAAACAGTCTTATACTGCCAACTAGTGGTCAAAAATGGCAGTACACACAAAAATTAACTAACATTTCTTTTTCAATTTGAAAATTACTAATTATTGTCAAATTTTAAACAACATTATTGTTTATTGCAATAATTTCTGAGACAATTAATTGCCCAGCAAAATTTGATATTGTGACAAGCCTACTTGGCGCTTTATAAATAAACTGAATTAAACTGAATAGCCTTACCAGCAAATTCACCCCGAAGGTTAAACCATGCATTTCTCAGAGAGATCATTTCCATCTCAGACTCCAGTGTTCCCCTACCATTATACAAGCAGGGCGGCTTGCCCTGTCAACAGAACAGAACTGACCACCCCCACCCCGTCGGCAAATGCGACACTGATGTAGCGCTAAGCTAGCAGTGTACAATACAGGCAAGCGAGCTAGCCTTTAGCTAGCAAGCTTGACTACCTCAAGTGGTGGCCTAGTGGCCTTGACCACCTCACGCTACCCCACTCCCCGGACTCGAAAACTGTTGGTACAAACAGTGCGCAGTTCAGATGAGTCTCCATGCCCCTGTCCCCCCCACCCGTCAACAACAACAACAAAAATCACGGAAGAGATGAGTGCCCTGCCATGGCAAGTAACCTGAGGTAAACACTGGACTCTACAGGCCTCTGTTAGCATGTTAAAGGTCAAAGGTCATGAGTGGTCTGTTAGAAGAAGACTCAAAAAGTGTGGCTTGTTGAGAAGTGCTGCAAGAGAAAGTGTTTCCCCCAAATGGAACATGGCCGCGTGACTCAAGTTTGTGAAATTTCATCTGAATAAACCCCAAAACATCTGGAACAAACCAGACCAAAATACAGACGTTCACCCAGAATGCACAGCACCATATTTAGAGCAAAACAAACGAAGCCTTTCAGCAGAAGCAGCTCCTCCCAGCTGTCAGCACGGCAGTGGAGGGCTAATGGTTTGTGTTCCTGTCAGTCACTGAATGGACCAGGAACTCACTAAATGGTTCTGGAGTCAAACAGCTGAAGCTTGGACCAAACTGAGAGTCCAACAGGACCACAATCCCAAAGACACTTAAACCAGACACATTTAGTTTTGGTTTAATAAAGAACGACTCGCTTGAATCTGCTGTGGGTTTTTGTCCACTCGAGGTTACGTTAGAACACTTTGAGAACTTGGAAGATCTATTTGTATCCACCTAAATGAAGATGGACTTTTCTTTGTCCTCATGACAGAACAGGTTTAGTGTGTTCCAACACTTACGCTGTCCACAGCCAGGATTTTGGCCCAAATGAAGACCAGCAGCGGTCGAAGCTCCCTGGCCGAACTCTGGAGCAGCTTCAGCACGTACGGGAAAATCCCCACAGATAAGGCCTGAAAGTTCACAAAACACACAACAACACTGGTGTTACACAACAGCAACGCTCCATGTGTAGAGCTGCGAACACACAACAAGTCAACAGACTGTAACGTGTTTCTGCCACACAGGTGAAAAGAAAACCTGATACAGGTAGTCCCCGACTTACGAGCGAGTTCCGTTCCTCCGAGGCGCTCGTAAAGCGAAAATTCGTAACTTGGAACGGCCGCCACGTGTCTCGTAAGTCCGGAATTTCGCTCGTAAGTTGGAACGGTTTTGCTAGCGCGACTACAAACACTCGTTTTTCATCGAAAAACTGCTTACGAGTGCATAAAAATGATCGGAAACGTGTGTCCACATGTTTAGCTAACGAACTGTGGTGAAAAATCACAGAAAAACTCGGTATTTTTTGCGTTTTTTCCAAAAATTTGCCAGCTCGTAAGTCCGGAACCTCGTAGGTCAGAGCGCTCGTAAGTCGGGGACTACCTGTATTTATGAACTTATTTATTTTTCTTTAAATGACCTGAAGGTCAGACATGCCTGAACTCAACAATACTTTTATTATTTTTAGATTTTTCTGTGAATTTGTCAGAATTGTTGTCTCTCATAACAAGGCTGTCCAAAAACAGGAACCATGGCTGAAGAATAAACAAACAAACAAAAATTAAATAAACTTAGCAAACAAAGAATACAAGTTTGCTCTTGAAATAATTATTTGGGAAATGTTCAAATTAAGATTTCTTCAGTTTTAAAATGAAATAAGCATGTAACTAAATAAATAAGTAATAAATGTGTAAGTAACTAAGCAAATACGCAATAAGTGTAAATAACTAAATAAATAAGTAATAAATGTGTACTAAGCAAATAAACAATAAGTGTGTAAGCAATTAAGTAAATACCGTATTTTCCGGTGTATATGTCGCACCTTTTTATGTTTTTTTCAAGGCCTGCAACCTATACTCAGGTGCGACCTATATATATGGCTTGTTATCACTTTCGGTGAAACAAATTTTTAAATCCAGCTCATTTCACAATTACGTTCATTTATTAAGGAAAAGTTCAGCTCAGACACATATTTGCTATAATTTTTATCAAACAAATAATTGTTTTTAAGTGTTAATCTTCTTAAAAGCCTTGCTGTGCGCTCCTGTGGCAGACATTTGCAGCAGAGCTAAACGTAGGTGCGACCTATCTAGGGATTTTTCCAATCTATTGGTGATAATTGGACAATGCGACCTATACACCAGAAAATACTGTAAGTAATAAATGTGTAAGTAATTAAGCAAATAAGCAATAAGTGTGTAAATAACTAAATAAATAAGTAATAAATGTGTAAGTAACTAAGCAAATAAGCAATGTGTGTAAGTAACAAAGTAAATAAGTAATAAATGTGTAAGTAACTAAGTAAATAAGTAATACCGTAATTGTATGTAACTAAGTAAATAAGTAATAAGTAGATAAAAAGTGAATACAGTAATAAGTTTTTAAGAAAAACAAGTAAGTCTGTAATTTATTGGGCGTTAAGTAATTATGTAACAAGCAATTAAGTTATAATTTGTAAATTAAGTAAGTAAACAAGTTATAAAATTGTAATATCTATAAATGTAAGATAAACATTTGTACCGTAAGCAAAAAGTGTTTAAGAAATAAATAAATAAGTATATAATTTAGTAAATCATTAGTATGTAATAAGTAAATGATAAGTACCGTACTGGTAGATAAGTAAGTAAGTTATATGTACGGTAAGTAAAAATTAACATTTATCACAGTAAGCAAAAAGTACATAAGTAATTAGTTATTGGTAATTTATTTAGTAACTAAGTCAAGAGTAATTATGTAATAGGTATGTAAATAACCAATTATTAAGTATGTAATAAGTAAAAAGAAAGTAAATTATCATGTTCAAGTAAGTAACAAGAAATATGTAAGCAATAAATAAGTAATAGTTATGAAAATACCCTGTATGTAAAAGTATGAAAGCAATAAATATGTAGGGAAGAAATAATAATAAGTATGCAATTTAGTACATAAGTAATGAGTACCGGTAAGTAATATTTAAATAAATAGGTTAATGAAGAAGAAAGTTACTAAGGAAAATAAGCAAACTTTGATCCTACCTTCTTTAAACTCTAACATTTAGTTTAAAAGTGACGTTTTACTACAAATCAGCGTTTTTTTCAACACTAGAACCATCACTGTTGTGAGCTGTTTCTGGATCAGATGAGCAGAGTGTGACGTGTATCGCTGCGTATCAGGAGCTCCCATCACAATTTCTTGTTGACTCTGTTCCTGTGTCAAATAAGCACGAGATCCTGAACTGTTTCAATAAACATTTTGTTGCTTCTAGTTCTTTATTTGATACAGTTACAAACGGAAAATCGGCCACTTTATCTAATAATCAAACTTCAACAAATCAAATCCCTCCTACAAGCCAACCATCTGTTAATCACACCTTCTCTTTTTCTCCATTCTCAGTCAGTGAGGTAAATAAACTGTTAAATGATCTTGATCCTAAAAAATCTGCAGGTCCAGATGAACTTCCACCTTATTTCTTAAGGCTGGCTGCTCATATCATCACAGTCCCTGTGACCCACATCTTTAATCTGTCCATAAGCCAAAACACCATTCCGGATGCTTGGAAAACAGCCTTTGTTCTTCCTTTGCTGAAGGGAGGTGACCCCACCTCACTGAACAATTATCGACCGATCTCTAAACTCTGCATCTTAGCCAAGGTTCTAGAAAAACTGATAAACTCTCAGATCAAAAATTATCTGGACTCATTTAACATCTTACCTCTCCATCAATCTGGTTTCAGGAAAAAACACAGCACAACAACTGCTTCTCTGAAGGTTCTGAATGATGTTGTTGAAGCATTGGATGCTAAGGACTATTGTGCTGCACTTTTCTTAGACCTGTCTAAAGCTTTTGACACTGTGGATCATAACATCCTGTGTCATAAGCTCTCAGAAATCGGTTTCTCTGATCACACCATCGGTTGGTTTTCTAACTATCTTTCCAATCGGAGGCAATGTGTTCAACATAACGGTGCTTCTTCCAGCTATTTAACAGTTAAAAATGGTGTACCACAAGGCTCAGTTTTAGGACCAACTCTCTTTACAATCTACATAGCTAATGTAGGTCACTGCATCCCTGATGCATCCTTACATTTCTATGCTGATGATACAGTTGTTTATTGCCGAGCTAAAACAGTAGCTAAGGCTTTCCAGTTACTACAATCCGCTTTTGACATCATCCAGTCAGATTTGTTCCGTCTCAAACTTGTCCTAAATGCTGATAAAACAAAAGGGATGTTTTTTTCAAATAGGAAGGCGGTTCCAGCAGATCCTCCTCTGATTTTATCTTCAAATGGTGTCCCTATTGAGTTTGTTGATTCCTATAAATATCTGGGTATCCTGATCGATTCACATCTCTCTTTTAAACTCCACGTGGAAAACCTAGTGAAGAAACTGAAAGTTAAACTGGGTTTCTTTTTCAGAAACAGATCATGTCTATCACTGAATGTCAGGAAACGCCTTGTGTCTGTGACTTTCCTTCCCTCCATTGATTACGGTGACATTCTCTACATGAATGCTCCTACAAGCACCCTGCGGATGTTGGATGTTGTCTATCATGGTGCACTAAGATTCATAACTGGTTGTGATTATCGTACCCACCACTGCACCCTGTATTCACTGGTTAACTGGACATCATTAACCTCACGCAGACTCTTCCACTGGTACATTTTCATCTTTAAATCACTTCTTGGTCTGCTGCCCTCATACATCTCCTCCTACATGTCTTTGCGTGAGTGCAGCTACAGTGTGCGCTCTCAGGACATGATTACCTGCAGTGTTCCGTCAGTGAGGACTGAACTTGGAAAAAGGGCCTTCTCCTACTCTGCTCCTGCTTCATGGAATATCTTACAAAAAGATCTGAAGCTCTCGACCTTGACTTCTCTAAATGGTTTTCAGAATCTGTTGGAATCCTGGCAAAAACCAATGCAGATTTGTTCCTGTCTTTGATTTTATACGTCTACCTTATAATGTTTTGCTAGTTTTTTGATACTTTGTTAAAAAAAAAAAAAAAATCTTTTGTTTTTTTCTCTCTTTTTGTTTTCTATTGTTTATTGTTTGTTTGTTTATTGTTTAATGAAATTCTATCACTGCTGTTCATTGTTCTTTAGTTTTAGCAGGTCGCTTTCGTAAATGAGCCCATGATGTTCAAAAGATTTACCTGACTAAATAAAGGTTGAATGAATGATCCTCGTCGAGTGCTGATGTTTCCTACAGGCATGTCTGACGAGCTTCAGAGGTCAAATAAGAGCAAACAAAACTAAAACGTCATTAGGTTTAAATAACAAGCATTGCTACTTTTTGATGTTCTGGTTCTGAACGACACCTGAAACTTTGTGTATTGACAACAGAAACATTGTTTGAACCTAACAACATTCAGGTTGTGTTTGCGTACGTTCAGACGTCTACAAAGTCTTAATCAGAAGCACCGAACTCTGCAGAATAAAGTTTCTATAAACTCCTGCTGCGGTGAGCTGAGGTGGAAGCAGCAGTTTGCACAGCTACAGCAAAGTGTGACGTCACTTAAAACATTTTTCTACCTGGATTATTGAGCATGCATCAGGGTGTCACTTAAAACACTTCAGCTCGTTTAAAAAATATGAAAATGTAAAGGTGTCTCTGACAGAGAGAGCAGTTTCCTGTTAGCCTGAGTTGAGACCAGTTCAGCACAGACTGGAAGTTTATTTATTCAAATTCTAGAAGGAGAGTTATGCCTCGGATCTTGGGGGGCAGATCTCTGATGCTTCACGGTCACTATTGAATATTCTATTAGAGAAGCCTTATTCAGAGAGTCAGAGTCAGAGTCAGAGAGAATTTATTGTCATTTGCACCGCATGTAGTACATGTGTTGAAAACGAGATTATGTACACAGGGTCCCAGTTACATCCAACAACAAATGCAAGAGAAAAACAATAATAACATCTAGGATTAACTAAGAGAGACATCACATCAGCTAGTAATACACTAAGCCCTAATGTAGTAGAAAAACATCATTATAAACAGCAGCACGAACATGAGCAGATGGTCACAGATGAACGCAGCAACAAGAAACAGATCAGTACAGTATCAGTATGATGTGACATTTTGCAGTGTTTATTCTTATTATTTATTTATTCATGAGTCTGACAGCCTCAGGGTAGAAGCTGTTTCTCAGTCTAGTGGTTCTACATTTGATGCTCCTCAACCTCCGTCCCGAGGGGAGTGGTGCAAAGAGTGAGTGTGCTGGGTGAGTGAGGTCTTTCATGATGCAGGTGGCTCTTTTTCTGCATCTGGAGGTGTAAATGTCTGTGATGGTGGGGAGACTGACTCCCACAGACTTCTGTGCAGCCTTCACCACTCTCTGCAGAGCTTTTCTCTCTGCAACTGTGCAGCCTCCATGCCACACGTTGATGCTGGAGCACAGGACGCTCTCCACTGCACACCTGTAGAACGAGGTGAGGACTGGGCTTCTCAGACCGGCTCGTCTCAGCCGTCTGAGGAAGTAGAGTCTCTGATGACCTTTCTTGATCAGGCTGGTGGTGTTATTGCTCCAGCTGAGGTTATCATTCAAGTGTACACCCAGGTATTTGTAGCTGGAGACCACCTCCACCGCAGATCCACCTATATACAGTGGGGTGTGGGTGTGTTTGTTCCTTCTGAAGTCCACAATCATCTCCTTCGTCTTCTTCACATTCATGTGAAGGTTGTTCTCTTTGCACCAGCTCTCCAGATGTTCCACCTCCTGTCTGTAGCTGGATTCATCATTATCTGTGATGCATCCCACCACAGCTGTATCATCTGCAAACTTAACAATATGACAGCCTGGATGTGTGGCTATACAATCATATGTGAGCAGAGTGAACAGAAGAGGGCTCAGCACACATCCCTGAGGAGAGCCAGTGCTGAGGGTGATGGTGGAGGAGGAGAAGTTGTGGATCTTCACGGACTGTGGTCTGTCTGTTAAGAAGTCTAAGACCCAGTTACAAATAGAGGGGCTTAGTCCAAGTGTGGATAGTTTGTCTATCAGAGTTTGGGGGATCATGGTGTTGAAGGCAGATGTGAAGTCCACAAAGAGCAGACGCACGTATGAGTCCTTCTGATCCAGGTGGGTGAGAGCAGTGTGGACCACGGAGGAGATGGCGTCCTCTGTTGATCGGTTCTCACGATATGCATATTGATGAGGGTCCTCGTTGATGTTGACGGCTGTCTTGATGTGGGACATGACCAGTTTCTCAAAACATTTAGCGACTATCGGGGTGAGGGCCACCGGTCTATAGTCATTCAGACCAGTCACTGTGGAGCTTTTTGGGACTGGGATGATGGTGGCGGTCTTCAGGCAGGTGGGAACTGACTCCAGTGCAAGTGAGGTGGTGAAGATGTCAGCCAGCACCTCACAGAGCTGGTCCGCACATTCCTTCAGAACTTTCCCTGGGATGTTGTCTGGACCCGTAGCTTTATGAGGGTTGATCCTTCTGAGACTGCCTCTCACTTCTGCTGCGGTCACTTTGAGGTGCTCCTCGTCTGGTGATGAGGTGAGTCTGGTGCTAGTTGGTCTGTTTGGATCATCAAAACGTGCATAAAACTTATTGAGGGCATCAGGCAGGGATGGGTCCCTGGGGCATTGTTTGCTTTTGCCCTTGTAGTCTGTTAAGCATTTGATGCCCTGCCACATGCTCCTTGGATCATGTGAGGTGAACTGTCCCTCGATCCTCTGTGCATACGCGGCTTTGGCCTTCTTTATGCCATCATCCAGTTCTCTCCTGCACTTTCTCAACTCCTCAGTATCTTTAGACTTGAATGCAGTGTCCCTGGCTGCCAGCAGGGTGCGGACATCCTTATTTAGCCAGGGTTTTTGATTGGGGTAAAATTTAACACACTTTCTTATGGATACATTTTCAGCACATGTACTGATGTAACCCAGGACAGAGGAAGCATAAAGCTCCAGGTCAATTGAATTTCCATTCGTAGCTGCCTCTTTGAAGACAGACCAGTTTGTGTTTTCAAAGCAGTCTCTTAGCATGGGGGAACTATCTTGGCGCCACGATGTTATCACTCTTTGTTCTGGCATCGCACGTCTGAGTGGGGGTAGCTGTCTAGGGACCAATAGCAGGGAGCGATGGTCGGAAGCCCCGATCGGTGGGCGTGGCTTCGCCGTGTACGCCCCCTTCACATTCGTGTAGACCTGGTCTAATGTCTTATTTCCTCGTGTTTCTGTGAAAACGTGCTGATTGAAGGTTGGAAGGATGGCACGTAAATCCACGTGATTGAAGTCCCCGGAAACAATGAAAAACCCCTCAGGATATTTACACTGCAGCGAGGTGAGTAACTCATGAATTTCTTCCTGGGCGACTTTAGCATTAGCATCGGGGGGTATGTAAACATTGCTTATTATTATCGCTGAATAGTCGCGGGGAAGATAATGTGGCCGACATCTTATTGTTAAAAGCTCCACAGCAGCTGAGCAGATCCTGCTGATAACGGCACAGTTCGTGCACCAGTCTTTGTTAACGTAAATGCAGACACCCCCACCTCGCGTTTTCCCCGTAGTCTCGATGCACCGGTCCGTTCTGAAAAATAGTTTATTATCCAACTCGTAAACAGAGTCAGGAGTGTCTTCATTGATCCATGTTTCCGTGAGACAAAGCACCGAACATCTCCTCATCTCCTCCGACGTTGTTACTCTCAGACGAAGCAGGTCCATCTTGTTGTCGAGCGAGCGCACGTTAGACAGAAATAAAGCCGGCATCGGGGGTTTACCGGTTTTAGCGTCTGCTCGTAGTCTCGTCATGATTCCTGCTCGACAGCCACGCTTTTTCCCTCGAGAGCATCGCTTTCTCTTCTTTCCTCCGCGCATCTGCTTCCAGAAAGATGATCTAAGCAGATCCAATCTTCCGAGCTCTGATTTGAGTTCGTTGCTGATTTCAGCTGTGCCTTGTGGTAAATCCGCTCCAATTCTCAACAGCTCAGTTCGGCTATAATTCACCCGCAAAAAACGCGCAGAGTCAGGTACAAAAACACTATTAAAACTACTAAAAACTTGGGATGTTCTGGAAGCCCATGAAGCTGCTACTGGTCTGAGCGCGGCCATCTTGGTTTATCATACAAATAGATATAACAGACAACATACAAATAGATGCAGGGATGAATATGTAGGTATCGTATGTAGATATGTAGATGTGTATGTGACTGAATATGCATGTATATATAAGTACCTGTATGTATATATCTGTAGGTATAGGTACTGTATACAGTATATATTTATAGAAATCTACAGCAAAGTCATGAATATTCTAAGTCTTCTATATATATACTGTATGTATATTGTTGCTGTGTTCTGTCATGTTCTTTGAAGGTTTACAGACAGCGGTCGGGTGTATTTGCCTTGTGCTCTTTTTGTGTATATTTATTATACCGTACTTTGTAGTCTTACTTACTGTCTTTCCTTTCTTCCTATCCTATAAAAAAAAAATCATAATGGTACGAAGAGGATGGCTATAAGGTGAGAAGGGAGGCCATCTATAAAAGGAAAATAATAATAATAATAAATAGAAGGAGAGTTATTCTTTGAGAAGTTCAACTCACGAACACATTTTTTTTTTTATCCTGGTTTCCATCAAGTGTGCTCAGACAGAAAGCCGCTACTAAACACTTTTAATTGCCCCGAGAACATCCTGCACACCTTGATGTTGGCAGGGCCCAGTTAAACCAGGACCAAAACAACAACAACAAACTGGCTGATTGAACCTTTTCCAACTTTCAAACAGACGTAGGAGAGGAACGAACCAAACTGACGGCCCAGGGTCCTAAATCCAAAAAACGTCCGAGCAGGTCCAGAGCTCGCAGCCGATGCACCTGACTCAGGAGGACCTGGAAGAAAGCAGAGGTCAAAGGTGAACCGGGGAAGTCTGGGATTAAAGGAAAAAGCAGGAAACAGCAGGGAAGATGGCAGAGAGGATGAGAGGGCGGGGCCAAACAGGTGGCTCGCTCACCGGATCAGCTGCTAAAAAATGGAACCACACTTATCTGTGTGTGTGTGTGTGTGTGGGAGGTTGGACGCATCCTCTTGGCAGCCATCTTGTTCGGCCTCTTACAGAGACGTCAGTGTGGGACAGTACCCGAGGCCTGACTTGTGTTGATGTAATCAGAAACCGATGCCAACCAGGATCACGACGAAGCCCCTCAGGCGCCACGGAGGAATATTTTTAAAACCCGCATGGCGGGAGCTAAAGCTGCGTGCATGTTGGTGTGTGCGCGCCGACTCTGCAGAGCAGGCTGTGTGTGTGTGTGGGAACGAGCAGATGGAGGAAGCCGGGCTCACGCGTGCAGCTCCACCTACACACCGAGTCCCCGAGGGAGTCGGACCTGCGAGCGTGACCGCCCAAACAGAGGGGGGCTGGGGGCGCGAGGGAAGACCAACACGGAGCGTGGGAACGCCGACGTTCCTGTAAACTTCTCCTGGTAGTATCTTCCTCACCTCCTCCTCATCCCACAGTGAAACATTTCATCTGCATTTTTAATAAACGCTTTGGGCTCGTTTTGGTGTTTAGAAACCAGCATCGATGAAAACGAGTTCATCAAAACTGCAAACACAAAAAAACATTTAAAATACGAGCAGTTCTTTTTCTTCCTTTTCATGTTCTAAATTAGACGAGGTTACAAAAGTTTATTGATCTTCTTTTTTTTAAATTATAAAATATTTTACAGAATCTCTGGCATTTATTTCACCTTAAATCAGCTTTGATACAACATTTAAAACGCTTCGATCTGGTCTAAAATATTCAGCACAGACTATAAATTAGCGAAAACACTATTTGTGAAATCTAAATTTTATTCATGAAAGTTAAAAACAGGAAGCTTTCTGCGTCTTTGGACATGTCATATCATTGAACCTGACCTGAGGTGGTCTAGATGCCATTTATATTTCATTTATTTTTTGACTTTTAGAGAAGGTTGGCCTGTGATCGGAAGGTTGCCGGTTCAACTCCCAGACCGACAACATCAAAATGTAGGTGGGAAAGTTGAAGCACCTGCAACTGCCTTTGAGCAAGGCCCTTAACCCCCACCATCTGCTCCCCTGGGCGCCCTACATGGTAGCTCCCTGCTCCACACGGAGGGCTGTGGTTGCCAGGAAGGGCATCCGGTGTACAAAAAAATTGCCAAGTTGTTCCATATTTTTCTAACAGAGCCCTTCGCTCTCAGACTGCAGGTTTATGCCGGGTACCCACCAAACGCGTCAAAACGCTCTTGCCGCACCCTTTTGGCCGCTTGTCACCAGAATCTGTTCACACTGAAGACGCGTCTGATGACGCGCAGTGGGAGCAGCGTCTGGCTCCTTTTCCTGTTGTTTCTTGTACACCGGGCAGATGAAATCAGCTGTTCGTGAGCCTCGTTACTACTTGAGTGGGTTTTCTACGAGCCGAACTGCAGCTCCGAAAGTCTTTGTTGAGATTAAAACGTTTTTTTTTTTATGTTTGGGGTGATCGTACGCTCGAGCGGACAGCGGCAACTGTAAAAATGCCAAGTTTCTTACCGGAGGCTGGTTTCTTCATGGAGGCTCGTTGGGCTAAGTTTAAAAAGTCCAAAAAAAGTCCCGTCGTCGTTGCGTCATCACATAGCAGAGTCTCTCCCGATTGGTTGCTGCGACGCGGCAAGCGTCGAAAGTTCAAATATTTGAACTTTGGCTGATCAACGCAGCGGCTGCTTCGGACGAGTCGCGTGCTGCCGCGCCGCTTGAAATGCTCAAAACGCGCCGCTTCACGATTCGCCGCGCCTCGCCGCGTCTCTACTTAAGACTTTCAATGTAAACCGGCCGCTTCCGCTGCCCGAAACGCGTTTGGTGGGTACCCGGCATTACCGTACTTGTGGTTCCTATAGTTTCCAAAAGCAAAATAGGAGGAAGATCTTTCAGTTCTCAGGCTCCTCTCTTGTGGAACCAACGTCCAGTTTCTGTCCATGAGGCTGACACATTGTCCAGTTTTAAGATAAATCCTATAGTTAGGGTCGGCTTGGGTTTCCTGAGCTGTCCCTTACTTCTGCTGCTATAGGCATAGACAACTGGAAGACAAATTGACCACATGTCCTCACTCTGCTACAGTCTTTACTTGCTCTACCTGTTTGTATTTGTAATTATTTATAACAATAATAATAATGAATTCAATTTATAACGCACTTTTCATTAGTGAAAATCTCAAAGTGCTACACACATTGAATGCTACACACATTCATACACCGGTAGCGGCAGACTACCATGCAAGGTGCTTTCCAGTCCTACCGGGAGCAACTTGGGGTTAAGTGTCTTGCCCAAGGACACAACGACACATGGTGTGGGGAACCGGGATTCGAACCGCCAACCTTCCGATCGGGGGAAGACTGCCATTACCACTACGCCACGGCCGCCCCTTCATTATTTATACATTAACATATATATATTTTGTCTTTCCTCCTATAGAACGTGAACCTGCCACTCTGTGTTTGTCTGTTTCTACTTCCTGTCCTCTCAACCCCAGCCGGTCGAGGCAGATGGCTGTTCGTTCTGAGGTTCCGATGGAGGTTTCTTCCTTTTAAGAGGGAGTTTTTCCTTTCCACTGTCTCCTTTGTGCTTGCTCAGGATGGGAGACTGCGAGAAGTGAAGATTCAACACAATCTGCTGCTCCCTTATATACAGGTAGTCCTCGGGTTACGACGTTTCGTGGTTACAGCGCATCTCCCATAAAAAATAAATACCGTACTTTTCGGGGTAAAAGTTGCTTCTGTGTATAAGCCACTTTGTCCAATTATTGGGAATTATTTGGAAAAATCCATAAATACGCCGCTTCGCCCTATAAGTCGCATCTATTATGCGTCACCGCTACGCGACGCGTCAGCGCCTCATTTGCCCTGCTGAAAATGGCGGCCATAGAAGCGAGCCAGCACGGAAGGACTTTACAAGATTAACACGGTAAAAATAATTATTTCTTTGATTAGAAAAAATGTATTTCTTAGCTGACATTATAGCACAAGGGTACCTGAGCTTAACCGTTCCTTAATCAATTCACAAAATGGTCAAATCTGCTGAATTTAAATTGTTTCGGTTTGACGTCTTTCAAACGGTCACGAAAATAAATTATAAATACTGTAAATCGAATTTTATCTCAAATGTCTTATACAGGGCAACAGTTTGTAAATTAAACCCATATAATTACACTCTGTAAGCCTAAAAATATCCGTCGAGTGGTTTATGACTATTTACAACAATATAAACGGAAATAAAACCGAAGCTAACAAGACGATTCCATCTCTAAAAACACGAATAAAAATTTGAATTTTATCTCAAATGTCTTACACAGGGCAACAGTTTGTACATTAAACCCCATATAATTACACTCTGTAAGCAGAAAAAATATCCGCCGAGTGGTTTATGAGCTATGTATCTAAATAGTAGGTACAGTATCTGCTTACAGTAGCTAACCGCTAATAAAATATCGTTTTTTTTATCTCAAACATCTCATAAAGCTAGTCAGTTGTAAATGACCACCAAATAATTACGCTCTGTAAGTTTCAAGAAAATCCGCGGTGTGGTTTATGAGTTATCTTGCTAAAAAAACACGGCTAACAACACAGCTAATAGTAGCTACCTCCAGCGCAGGAGGCCGGACAGCGTCAGAGTCAGTCCGAGCAGAGGAGGCTTTTGTCGGACACATGAGCTAGAAACGGTCGGTGTACTCTCTGGAAGTGTCCCCCTAGCGGACAAAAGTGGTACTGCACCATTTATTTTTTGCCAAAATGAAAAACGGTCATATCTTAATCAAAAATGGGTCTAAAAATATGGGGAAAAAAATCCATAAATATGACGCTTTGGCGTATAAGCCGCAGGACATGCAAATTAGTAAAAAAACAGTGACTTATACACCGAAAAGTATGGTAAATATATATATATATATACAAGCCCAAAACCAGAAAAGTTGGCACGTTGTGGAAATCGCAAATAAAAACAGAATACAATGACTTGCAAATCTTTTTCAACCTATATTCAATTGAACACACTGCAAAGACCACATACTTAACGTTCGAACTGGTAAACTTTGTTATTTTTTGCAATTATTAGCTCATTTGGAATTTGATGCCTGCAACATGTTTCAAAAAAGCTGGCACAAGTGACAAAGAAGACAGAGAAATTTGAGGAATGCTCATCAAACACTTATTTGGAATATCCCACAGGTGAACATGCAAATTGGGAACAGGTGGGTGCCATGATTGGGTATAAAAGCAGCTTCCTTGACATGCTCAGTCATCCACATAGAAGGATGGGGCGAGGGTCACCACTCTGTGAACAAATGCGTGGGCAAATTGTCGAACAGTTCAAGAACAACTTTTCTCAACGAGCTATTGCAAGGAATTTAGGAATTTCACCATCTACGGTCCGTAATATCATCAAAAGGTTCAGAGAATCTGGAGAAATCACTACACGTAAGGGGCAAGGCCGAAAACCAACATTGAATGCCCGTGACCTTCGATCCCTCAGGCGGTACTGCATCAAAAACCGACATCAGTGTGTAAAAGATATCACCACATGGGCTCAGGAATACTTCAGAAAACCACTGTCAGTAACTACAGTTCGTCGCTACATCTGTAAGTGCAAGTTAAAGCTCTACTATGCAAAGCAAAAGCCATTCATCAACAAGATCCAGAAACGCCGCCGGCTTTGCTGGGCCCGAGCTCATCTGAGATGGACTGATGCAAAGTGGAAAAGTGTTCTGTGGTCTGATGAGTCCACATTTCAAATTGTCTTTGGAAACTGTGGACGTCGTGTCTTACGGACCAAAGAGGAAAAGAACCATCAGGACTGTTATAGGCGCAAAGTTCAAAAGCCAGCATCTGTGATGGTATGGGGGTGCATTAGTGCCCAAGGCATGGGTAACTTACACATCTGTGAAGGCACCATTAATGCTGAAAGGTACATACAGGTTTTGGAGCAACATATGCTGCCATCCAAGCGACGTCTTTTTCATGGACGCCCCAGCTTATTTCAGCAAGACAATGCCAAGCCACATTCTGCACGTGTTACAACAGCGTGGCTTCGTAGCAAAAGAGTGCGGGTCCTCCCCTGGCCTGCCTGCAGTCCAGACCTGTCCCCCATTGAAAATGTGTGGCGCATTATGAAACGTAAAATACGACAACGGAGACCCCGGACTGTTGAACAACTTAAGCTGTACATCAAGCAAGAATGGGGAAGAATTCCACCTGAAAAGCTTCAAAAATTGGTCTCCTCAGTTCCCAAACGTTTACTGAGTGTTGTTAAAAGGAAAGGCGATGTAACACAGTGGTAAATATGTCCCTGTGCCAACTTTTTTGCAATGTGTTGCTGCCATTGAATTCTAAGTTAATGGTTATTTGCAAAACAAAATAAAGTTTCTCCGTTCGAACATTAAATATATTGTCTTTGCATTCTATTCAGTTGAATATGGGTTGAAAAAGATTTGCAAGTCATTGTATTCTGTTTTTATTTGCGATTTGCACAACGTGCCAACTTTTCTGGTTTTGGGCTTGTATATATATATATTTTTTTTTTAAAAAGCCGAGTTACGCAGTTTCCGGTTTCTGGTTTTACGTTGTAAACGTAGCGGCGGAGGAATACTGCACTGTACTCTCTAAAAAAGCTAAGTCTGGTCCTCTGGACATTCAAAAAAACAAAACAAAACTGTACTGTGAAAGCGGTTTTACGTCGTAAACAAATAGAGAATACGGAGGATGGACCTAGCTGGACGGTGGTTTTACGTCGTAAACGAATGGAGAATATGGCTGATGGACGGAGTAATACGGTGTCACCAGCATCCCAGTAGGCCATAACTCTTTATTCATTTCATTATGGCTCCCAAATGTACGGTATGTATTTTTTCAAGACGCTTTCTCCTTCCTCGGTCCTTCACCTCAGAAGTACAAACATCCTGCGTGGAAGTTCACTTCTCAGACCGATTTTCCTTATTACAGCCCTGCAGCCGAACCTGTGACAGGAGCTGAGGCTGCCGCTGAGCTCGTGGCGGTGTATTTTTTTTTTAAGTGCTTGGTAATACAGTACTGTACATGTATATGGTACAGTATGTACGTATATTTCGACTTGGGTCGAAAATCGGTTTACGACGACGCATAGGAATGGATCTACGTTGTAAGTCGAAGACTACCTGTAGATAATTTACTAATTTTGTATTTATTGTATGACTGTGAATGTTTCTGGTCAGTGAGTGCACCGAGACAACTTCAGTTGTGACTTGGCGCTATATAAATACTGTAAACTGAACTGAATTATAAAACCGTGCGCAGCGTCAGAGACATAAAGTGCCCTCACACATTAAAACTGCAGGAAACTAGGATGCTCTTAAAGGCTGCTGCTGAACACACACACACGAGAACTCTTCAATCACTCCGCTTTTTCCCCGTCTTCTAACGGGCCCCGACAGAAGTGCTGTATGGATGTGGTGCCGCTTGCAGCGCGCTGACTCAGCAGGAAATTACCATTCAGCGCAGACAGCTTCATGCCGCTGCTACTCTTTTGATATAATGCATCGCCACAGCCGTGCAAGCCTGCGGGAAGATGGTGGTGGAGGCAGGAGGACCAGAGCGCAGCAGCAAATTTAACACCGCCACGAGCTCAGCGGCAGCCTCAGCTCCTGTCACAGGTTCGGCTGCAGGGCTGTAATAAGGAAAATCGGTCTGAGAAGTGAACTTCCACGCAGGATGTTTGTACTTCTGAGGTGAAGGACCGAGGAAGGAGAAAGCGTCTTGAGTAATACATTCAAATACATAAAGCCCTGGAGGAGAGAGGAGCCCTGCAGCCGTAATATTCCAGGCTGCCGATGCACTCCCGGCAGGTGATTTGCGAGTTTAATCAAGGTGCTATTGCTGCATAATGGAAAAATAAAACCCTTTCCATGCAGCTTGCAACACCAATGGCTTTTAACATCCATTACTGTCGACTCAGGAGAACCCAGTTCAAGCAGCTGAAACGCACAATGTCTAGTACTTTGAGAGGAAGAAGTGTTGGGAAATCATAATCCTGGTAACATTTTGCCGACAAGCATCTGCAGCAACATCATCGCCTACAGCCAACCTTTAAAATGATCGCTGTCCCGCTCCATCCAAGACCTAACTCACACATTTTTTATCATTTTGTGTCTGTTATAAATATTTTAAGAGATAAAAAAGTATTTCTAACAACACACTGTGGTGCCTCCATTGGTGACACAATTATTGCTACTGGTCTTGCTGCATATACATTTTACTGTATGTGTTTTTCATTTTAAAAGCCAAACGTTTCAAAAATATTAAATACAGTTTTCAAAACGATTTATTAAACTTTGTGCTCCTCTATTAAATGTACAGTAGAGAGTGGTTTGACCAATATTTCCTCTGAGATACAACTTTTTGAACAGAACTGCTGGCCCATTTGTCACTCGTCCAAATTGTACCCCCCATTTTGTACCCAGCAAGTGCTAATTGGAGACGAGTGGTTGATGTTTTGTGCCAATCGGGTACACAGTGGTCACTACATGTTAACCGTGCACTTATTACACGCACTGTAAGTATCCCTGAATGCATAATAGTCTGCACTGAACTGCAAATCTTCTCTGAGGTTGTGAAAATCATAAACTCAGCCCTGTTAGCTCCTCTTAGGGTTCTGTCTGCATTTGTGAGAGTTTAGGTTATTTTAATTCAAGATAAAATTACAGTTAATTCTGATTTATATTTACTCAATATTGCGTTTTTTCACTACAGTCAGTTAGCTGTGTTGTTAATCTTGAATTAGGCGAACTTGATTGTAGTCGTACACCCAGTAATTACTTTCCGAGAGTTTTATTAAATCAATCAATCAATCAATCAATCAATCAATCAATCAATCAATCTTTATTTATAGAGCCCTTTTCAGCAGCCAGAAGGTGCACAAAGTGCTGAACAATACAGAAATAAAACAAACAATCAAAAATAACAATAAAAAACAGCCAGTTAAAAATTAAAAACAATTAAGACCTAACCACAATTAAAGATTAAAGATGAAATCATTCCTGTTGTGATGGCTGCTAAGGTGGGTACAAGATGGATAAGAGTGGGTACAGAGTGGCCTTAGGCAGGTACAAGGTGGGCAGGTGCGGGTACAAAGTGGGTACTAAGTAGGTAGAGATGTGCATGAAGTAGGCAGAGGTGAGTGGAAGGCAGGCAGAGGCTAGCACCAAGCGGGTAGAGACAAGTACAAAGAGAGCAGAAGTGGGTACAAAGTGGGCAGAGGAGGTATGAAGCATGCAGAGGTGGGTACAAAGAGGGTAGAAGTGGGTATGAAGAGGGCAGAGGAGGTACGAAGCAGGCAGAGGCAGGTACAAAGAGGGCAGAAGTGCGTACGAAGCAGGCAGAGGTGGGTACAAAGAGGGTAGAAGTGGGTATGAAGAGGACAGAGGATGTACGAAGCAGGCAGAGGTGGGTACAAAGAGGGCAGAAGTGGGTATGAAGAGGGCAGAGGAGGTACGAAGCAGGCAGAGGTGGGTACAAAGAGGGCAGAAGTGGGTACGAAGCAGGCAGAGGCAGGTACAAAGAGGGCAGAAGTGCGTACAAAGCAGGCAGAGGTGGGTACAAAGAGGGTAGAAGTGGGTATGAAGAGGGCAGAGGAGGTACGAAGCAGGCAGAAGTGGGTACGAAGCAGGCAGAAGTGGGTACAAAGAGGGCAGAAGTGGGTATGAAGAGGGCAGAGGAGGTACGAAGCAGGCAGAAGTGGGTACAAAGAGGGCAGAAGTGGGTATGAAGAGGGCAGAGGAGGTACGAAGCAGGCAGAGGTGGGTACAAAGAGGGCAGAAGTGGGTATGAAACAGGCAGAGGCAGGTACAAAGAGGGCAGAAGTGCATACAAAGCAGGCAGAGGTGGGTACAAAGAGTGCAGAAGTGCGTACAAAGCAGGCAGAGGTGGGTACAAAGAGGGTAGAAGTGGGTATGAAGAGGGCAGAGGAGGTACGAAGCAGGCAGAGGTGGGTACAAAGGGGGTAGGAGTGGGTATGAAGTGGGCAGACAGGTACAAAGAGGGCAGGAGTGGACACGAAGCAGGCAGCGGCAGGTACAAAGAGGATCATTAAAGTGAGTTAATTCATTATAGTAAATGACAGAAGGGAGATGTCCGACACACATTGAATGCATCTCTGCGGCAGCACAGCAGAGTTCTGCTCCACCTCTTTGGTTCTGATGGACCGGGTTAATTTCTGAACGGGACGTGGACACTTCACCTGTGATCCATGAACCGTTTTGAATTGTGTTCGCTCACAGCGTCGTTACCGACAGTGTCAGCAACAGAAGTGGATGAGAAAAGTTAGCGCTTTAGCGTTAGCTTCCGCTAAGTGTTTTTGTCCGTTTAGCGGTTTAGCGTTAGCAACTGTCTGGTGCGCTGTGCTCACGTCTGCCTAGCAGTTGAATCTTGAGAAAAACAGAGTGAACAGACTCTTTCCTCATTAAGATACAGTAGCTCATAAGGCTGCACGATTAATTGCATTTGCGATTATCTCGCGATATGTTAAAACGCGATTCACTAATCGCACGGGCTGCGATTTGACTGGTCACGCTTCTCTGCATCACACCGGTCTGGCGCGCGCAGCTCTGAGCGAAGCAAAAAAGAGAGAGAGCAGGGAGGAGGAGATCGTGCGTTCCAACACTGTTGCTTCAGGCTCGACTGAAGTCATAAAAGTTATAAATTCAGGTAAGTTAGCTCATTTAAACGTGTATCTGAGCTTAGACGCTGAGACACCGAGACTGCGGGAGATAAACAAAGCGAGAGCTGGTCATGTGACCGGGTCTGTTTTGCAAGCTTCTGCGTGAAAAAGCGCATTAATTATCTGATTTAAAAAAAACAGTTGTGTCGTTAGTGATATGAATTAATACAGAACCAGTAAAAATAATCGCATTTTAAATCGCAATCGCAATTTATAGAAAAAAAAATCGCAATTAGATTATTTTCCAAAATCGTTCAGCCCTAGTAGCTCACGACTATAAAAGAGTTTGAATCTGTGGTGGTACCAACATGCATACCAAACAGGTGATGTGTGTGTGTGTGTGTGTGTGTGTGTACCTGCAGCACTATGGGGAGCTGCTCAGGGGGGTTTCTGTTCTCCACACCCATTGTCAGCCACACCTGAAACGCTGTCAGCTGCTCAGCAAAGAACGGACTGTGCTGTTGAAACAAACACATGATAACACAGATGTTAGAGCTTTTATTAGTTTTAATGCTCAGCCTCACACACACACACACACACACACACACACACACACACACACACACACACACACA
>JBBPBX010018141.1:7251-41516 GCA_038048925.1 Garcialebias charrua
CCCAAGTGGACAGCAGCACACTAAACACATTAACCTTACCTTGATGCCACTGTGTTTTTGTGAAAAGAAAAGGTGGAGTTTCAGTCACATGTAAAACATCTGGAGGACATTTAACCTCAGCAGACACCTGAAGTCGTCCTCACCTGTTTCAGCTTCCTGGAGTCGCTGCTGGGCTTCTTTTCTGACTTCCTGTACGTTTCGTATAGCTTAGGGTCCACCCTGTACATGCACTCAGTCCACTTTCCATATATCACGCTTCGCTTCTTCTTACTGGTTGAAACACAGCGAGAGACGTTCAGAGACGAGGCCATCAGGTCCACTTGATGCTGAGCTGCCGGGCTCTCACCTGCTGTCCTGGATGTAACCTTCCACTTTGTGAAGGTCTTTTCCAAACATCCCACAAGGCTTGAAGTTTAAAACACACTTGTCTCCGGTGCTGAGGAGTCATGGTAAACGTGAGTCATCGGTAGGGTCTGGTCCACAAAGAACCAAAGGTGGAGTATCAGTGAGAGTACCTGTGGTTGATGATCTCCACCGTTCCATACTGTTCAATCCAGAGTTTTCCCAAAATGACATTGTGCACACAGCACATTGGATTCGTCCATGTGTACACCTCTTCATGCCTGAGATGAAATCACAGAGACACAATCTGACATGCTGGAAATAATTCAGTCTGAAGCTGCAACAAGCAGCTCTGAAGATCCAAACCCAGGAGACACCATACCATCATTCAGTCACCACAAGAATACTGAAACAAAGACAGGACAAGCACCAGAACACCGATGTACCCTGATGTCCTCTAATGTACATAATGTCCCCTGATGTCCTCTAATGTACACTAATGTCCCCTGATGTCCTCTAATGTACACTAATGTCCCCTGATGTCCTCTAATGTACACTAATGTCCCAGCTCATGAATGTTTGTAGTTTTCAACATGTTTTTCTGTACTATAATTAAACAGGGGAGAAAAGTAAACCTAAATGTTTTTGATACAGGATATTCAAGTTGGTAGAAGTTACACTGTGTGTAAATAAAGAGTTTATTTTTATTTATTTTGTTGTGCTTTTCTGAGGCAGCGCAAATTGATGCATCCTGGGGAGAGAGCGGAGTAATCTTATCCACCACCAGGCACAAGGGAAGAGCCAGGGGGTGGTCAATGGTGGCCTTGGCCTTATAAGATTAATCTTTGGCCACTCCAATCATTTGAGTAAAGTATACTTTTAAACAAAATGTAGAAAGCATGGTTTTCTCAAATGATAGGGGTGGCCAGTTTACTCACTTATACAGAGCAATAGTCCCTTGTTTATCGCGGGTGTTTGGGACCACGCCCACCTGTGATAAGTGAAAAACCACGAAGTAGGGATACAGTAGTCCAAGTTCAGTGAACTTTGTCACAACATGTGCCAGGCTGTAATCACACTCCTGTTACTCCCAATCTCCCTCCTTCCATAAACTATTTAAATTTAAATACTGTAACATTTTAAATAAACAATCCATGCAGCATGGACTGTTTATTTAAAATGTTACAGTATTTAAATTGTAGAGAAGTGCAGCAGGACATCAAAGTGACGTCACACAGCTTCAGCTCTGCAGCACAGAGCAGAAATGTACTTCATTGCCATGGCGGGGTGCTTTGTCGACGGGGGGAGAGACATGGAGACACGTCCGAGCTGCGCGCTGTTTGTACTGACAGTTTTCGAGCAGGGGTTGGGTGTTAACGTGAGGGAAGAGAGGCAGTGCTCACACTGCCTTTAGCTTTTTAGCTAGCACACCTGTATTGAACGGCGCTAACATAGCACGACGTCAGTGCCAACCGGTGTGGGGGGAGAGGAGTGCTTTGGTTCATTGCGCAGTTTGGGTCAGCAGGGCGCTCGGTTCTGTTGACAGTTGACATCCTGCTTGTATAATGGAAGGGGAAACACTGAAGTGTTTAAAAGAGTGTGGGAAGTGTTTATAAAGCCTTAAATATATATAAATAATAAAATAAATATAATGCCGCTACTTCGCAGATTTTCACCTACCGCGGGAGTCTCTGGAACATAACCCCCGCAACAGGTGAGGGATCACTGCATGTACACACACACACACAGGTATCTATACGGTGTATACATACATACTGTATATATATATATATATATATGCACTGACAGTCAGATAGAGGTCAAATAGATTAATTTAAATATAAAGCTAATTTAACCATCGGCTGCTTGTTGCTTCACAATAAAATAAAAATAGCAGCAAAACACAGAAAGAAATCAAATCAACACGTTACTAAAGTAAAGTCCACTTGCTGCCCTTCATGGTAGAGTCAAAAAATGTTGTCGATGTTTAGAATAAAATATTGTTCTGGTCTGTTGTTGCTTTAAGGAGTCTCAGCCCCACTAAATATAGAAATATAGAAACTGTCATTTTAAATCAGTTTGATTCCAAAGCTGTCCATCCAATGATCACGTTGAGTTTCTTGTTTATAATATTTTGCTAACAGACAAAAACAAGCACACATGCAACACGTTAATGACAACTTTTCTACAATAAATATGCAAAGAAGCGGACCAAACAAACCTGAAAAGATCAAATGAACAAGACACAAAAACAACTTTTCACAGTACACTGCTCGTTTCCTGAAAAGACTCCGCCAAAATAAAGACAAGCACGTTTGCTTGTTTTCAACGCTGCTAAATATATTCGATTTGAAGCGTCTGTTATTTCTCATTCTTTTCAGGACTTAAAGAAGCACCTTAACAAGCAGTGATAAAGAGCTGAACACTCACTTTAATAGCTCCAGCGTCATGGTGCCTCTAGGCTCAGCTTCCACACTTTTGCCCCAGAACTTGAGTTTTGGGTAAATTGAGCCGTGAAACTCAAACTCCTGCTGCAGAGACTGAACGTGGAAGGCACTGACTGGGGGGTGATGGCTCACCTGCTCCGAGATCAACCTGTACCCTTCCTCCTCTCTTTAAGGGAAACACAACACATTTATTAATCAAATCCAAGGAGAAGAATGTCATCATTAGGAAACAGTTCAACATGTGTCAGTACCTGGTGAGTTCAAACGTCTCCCCCAGTAAAGGGTTAAATGGTTTTCCAGTCCTGTCCCACTGAGATGCTACGGCCGAAACAGCAAACGCTGCAACAACCTGCCACCAGGAGCACAAGTCAGTCTTCTCTGAGGAAGAACATTTCTGAACTTTGTCTTAGGTATCATCAGATAACAGGAACTCTGAATCTGATGATTTATATTCAAAATGAGTAATCTCTACATTAACAGGAACTCTGAGTCCTGAAGATTCATATTCAGAATGAGTCATCTCTACCTGCATACGCTCCACGGAGTCAGGTAAGCTGCAGGCCTTGTGGATGAGGTGAGTGTGTTCCATATACTCCGAGATTCTCTGGAGGAAGCTTAGTGGCTCATTGAACACGACGGGCATGGCTATTTTAGACAGCTCCTGTAACGACATTATGACAAAAACATCAGGAATAATCAGAGCCAGAACCAGCTGTGCTTTGTTAGGCTCCACACAGTTCATTTTTCCATCAGATCATTTTACTGTGACACCATGTTTAAGGTGAAACATCCATCCTTTAGCTACCGCTTGCTCCAAAGTCAGGTCGTGGGGGCAGCAGCTTGAGCAGAGAGGCCCAGACATCTTTCTACATCCACCTCTTCCAGGATGTTTCCAAGTTGTTCCCAGGCCAACCAAGAGACAAAGTCTCTCCAGTGTGTCCTGGGTCATCACTGGGTTCTCCTCCCTGTCAGACATGCCTGAAGCACCTCCCTAGGGAGGCGTCCAGGAGGCATCCTTACCAGATGCCTGAACCACCTCAACTGGCTCCTCTCGATGTGGAGAAGCAGTGGTTCTACTCTGAGTCTCTCCCGGATGACTGAACTTCTCACCCTATATCTAAGGGAGAGTCCAGCCACCCTGCAGAGGAAACTCATTTCAACTGCCTGTATCCAAGATCTCATTCTCATACTTTTCATAAGACGCTTCAGTCCGGCTCTGATGCGTGTTCAGTCCTCCAACGAGCATTCATAAAAAACACGAACGCGCATTGCCGGGTTAATTTTACACGCCTTTGATGCGCCTTTGATCCGCGAGCAGAGGTAGTGTTAAGCCCGGATCTGTCGACTTGTGAAAGGTGTCGGGCTGCTGCGGCTTCAAACTGATTTGAATAATGACGTACTCTCCCACGTTTCTCCCGGCGCCCACTGTCGCGCTCTATTTAAATGTGTGAACATGACATTTGTATTTCGCTTGCGCATCACTCGCTATTCTTCGCCGAATCTTTTTCTTTTTTTATTGATCATCACGGAAATGGCTAATTGGGGTGATGCCGAGACCTGTGTACTCCTGTCTCTGCGCGCAGAGGAGGAAATTAATAAGGGACTTACCGGTACAGTGAAGGATGGGCCCTTCTGGAGCGGATTGATGCGAGAGCAAAAAAAAAAAAAAAAAAAAGCATTCGGATAAGCACAACGATGTTCGCTAGCGTCGCCATGTTTGTTTACAGACACCTCTGCGGTCCCACGTTAAACACGCAGGCACCACGTCCTCTGAGCTGCACATTTTCACCACGCCTCTTTTCAACCCGCGCTGCAAATCGTTTTGTGAATGCTCCATTGAGGGCGGGCCGTGGCCGGATTCAACTTTGTTTTATGAATGACCCAAGGTGGATTAAAGCCGGACTGGTCTGTGCGGGAATTGCTCGGATCTGACTTATGAAATGGGCTTCTTTTAGTCAGTACCCAGAGCTCATGACCATAGGTGAGTGTAGGAACGTAGACTGACCAGTGAACAGAGAGCTTTGCCTTACAGTTTTGTCCTTCTTTTGGTACCACTTTTTACATTTTGGAGCTAATGTTTGTTGATGTGTCTTCAGACTTGTCAGGTCTGATTATATTCATGATACGCTGCTGGAACAATGAGACAAATAACAATAATAACAATAAACATGATGACTGTATCAACACTTCAACTATCTGAGGACAGACTGTTGGTTTATTTACTACAACAAAAGCTTAATGTCTTAATTGTAACTTTCTGTTTGACATTTTGATATGTAATTTAAAAAAATCTAAACAAATCAAATGCAAATGTAGATACAAATATAGAATTGAGTCTTATCCATATTATCGGAACATTCCTTGTATAGTAGCTAAATGTAATTAATGTTTAAAGCTTCAGTCTGCAGTTTCTGTAGTGCAGTCTAGTTTTTCAAAAAATATATTTTTAACATATTTCTTCACTCTGTCACTATCTCCTGACAGGCTGATGTTAGACAAAGTAATCTCTGAAAAAAACTATAGTCCCCTTGCTTCTCGAAAATCATTTCTAAAAAGCCACAGTGACCCGCCGTTAACCAGCCAATAAAAACAGAGCTTCTCACGCTCCTAACCCACCCCCCCACACACACACGGCCGCGCAGGTTCTCGTTGAAATAATTGCAAAGCGATGCAAAACTGTTTTGTATGTGACACAAATGTATTAAATTCCCCTTCTTCATCCCTGATCTGGACTTTTCTTTTGTTTTTTTGCCAAAAGTCAAGTGATCGCTTCCTCCTCCACTGAGTCATGACAGAAACATTGAGGAAATGAATGAATTTGTCACGAGCGAATTAAACTCTGGTTCAACGTGGCTGTGCTTGGCTCTGCAGATTTCCTGGTGTTCTGGTGTGCTGGACCAGCGCTCCCTGTTTTTATTTTTTAGAACGTTTTATTAACATATAATCACAGAACTTCGCAGCGGCTGACATGAAATGTAGTGGAGGCGGAGCATTCGGAAGCAGAGCTGAATTTCACCGACAGCAAGAGCGAGCTGAGCCATATATGGCTCTGAGTGGGGAGGGACCAGAAATGTGTCTCTGTTCAAAATTTTCCTAAGTGCTGCCTTCTACCAAAAACTGCAGACTGACTCACCATGCCGATGCATTTCTTCAGGATGCTCCAAATGCTGAAATTGTTCCTGGGGATCATTTCAGCAGGAAGACTTTTCCTGAGACACAAACAGATAAAAATAATAATAATAATAATAACAATTAACAAAATGTACGATGTATGTAAGAAGTAATGTATTTAATATGTAACACATATTACATGTACGGTATGTAGGATGTAACATTATGTAAACTGTAACATGCATTACATGTATGTAAGATGCTTTTAAGGTGTAACATACATGTAAGATGCAACATGTATGTAATACGTAACATGTATCTAGTATTACATGTATGTAAGATGTAACTTGTATTACATGTAGCTGTAACATATTTGTAATATGTAACATGTATTGCATATGTACCGTATTTTTTGGCATAAAAGTCGCAGTTTTTTGCCTACCGGTAAATTACATGTCCTGCGACTTATACGGCGAAGCGACGAATTTATGGATTTTTCCCCATATTTTTAGACCAATTTTTGGCTGAGATATGACCGTTTCCATTAATTCTGACTGGAAAAAAAATGGAGCAGTACCACTTCCGGCCGCTAAAGGGCCCTCTAGGCTTTTGACGACTACCAGTGTACTTGTATGTGTATGGATATTTTAGAGCAAAAAAAAGTCCTGCTGGATGGACAGCGTGTGCGTGCACATCATGCTGCAATTTAAAGATAAAATTAAAGTGTTTTAACTCCATTCTTGCCATCATCCTGGGAGGCTTGACCAAAGTGCTGCAGCCTCTGGACATTTCTGTGAACCGGAGCTTCAAAGCAGCTCTGCACCGCCTTTGGGAGGAGTGGATGGTGGACGGAGAGCAACAGCTTCACGGCTACAGGACGGATGTGCCACGCGACGTTCCAGCAGGTCCTCGGATGGATGGATAAAGCGTGGACCTCAGTCAGTAAAGAATCCATCCGTCGGGGTTCAGGAAGGCAGGATGTTTGCTGGACGTGTAGGAGGAAGAGGAGGAAGTGCTCTGAGCTGCATCAACTATTGTTACCTTCTCAGGAGTTGTCAGAACTCTTCACCAGCGACACAGAGGATGGCTTTGAATTTTAAAAAAAAAAGGTGTTTCTGTCATCATTATGGGCGGGTGAGCGTGTAGTAATTTTAAAGCCGCTTTATTTTGTCGGCTTAATTTTGCCATGTTTTAACCGTCAAAGTGCATTTATTAAGAAAAGTTCAGCTTAGACACACTTTTACTATAATGTCAGCAAACAAATAATTGTTTGTTAAAGTCCTTCCGTGCACGCTCCTGTGGCCATTTGGCAGCCAATCCATTTTTGGCAAAACACCGGCCCACATTTCCGGGTTGTCAGCGGTGACGCGTAACATACGCGACGCGTCAGCGGTGACGCATAATAGATGCGACTTATACGGCGGTGCGAAGTTTATGGCGGAAAATACGGTATGCAAGATGTAACATATCAATTGTATGTAAAATGTAACATGTATGCAATATGTTACATGTATTACATTTATGTAAGACGTAACATGTCAAAGTTTCTTTATATATCATATGCATCACATGTGGTGCATGTGGTGGAATGAAATTGTGTACACAGGGTCCCAGTTACGTTTAAAAAAAGTATAAAATGTAAAAGAAAAACTGTAATAAGATCTAAGATTTGAACTTGGAAAATTTTTAACTAAAAATACGCTAAAGCATGTATAACCACAGGTTGTTGACTCATGAATCTCTAACCAGGATAATCATCACTGTGAAAAAAAAAATCACATCATGCTGCTGATTTATTTCATGCTGTTGTGTTCATTCATACTCATCTGCTCCCACAGACTCATGGTCGTGCTGCTGTTGTTCAGCGTATTGTTTTGCACTATTAATAAATCAAACTTTATTTCAGACACAAAAAAGGTCCATAAAAATACACAAAAAATCCATAAAAAACAAATAAAATAAAGTAATAAAAAACAAATAATTCACTGAGTCACAAATAAATGATGGCGCCAATGATTCCACAATCTTGAACAAAATCTCACTGCACTAAAAGCAGGATTTACTAGATTTGCAATTATATTATTGCATGACACAGACAATCTACACATGCATTTATACATAAGATTCCTGAGCACAGCAGCACATGTGGGAACAGCATTATGTACAAACATATGGCTAGCACTGCTCCATCTAGGCACTTTGAGGAGCAGCCTCATGCCATCATTGTATGCCACATAAAGTTTATGCAGGCTACTTTTTTTGTATCTTCGCCACAGATGGGCAGTGTATAGCGAGGTACAAAAAGCTTTAAAAAGAGCTATTTTCACAGAGGATGAACACATACCAAACTTTCTGATCAGAGTATTAGCTTGTGCATATATCATACGATACTGCCTACAGATGTCACGATCATCAGAGAGGTCATCAGATATGCAATGTCCCAAATATTTGATTTCACTGCATATATTGAGGACAGCACCAGATAGAGAGAAGTCAGGGGTTATCAGATGTTTATCGGCCCTACTTCTAGCAATCATACCTTTGCTTTTCTTAGCGTTATACTTGATGTCAAAGTCATAAGTCAAAGTCATAAGTCTCCTCCTCCACCATCACCCTCAGCACTGGCTCTCCTCAGGGATGTGTGCTGAGCCCTCTTCTGTTCACTCTGCTCACATATGATTGTACAGCCACACATCCAGGCTGTCATATTGTTAAGTTTGCAGATGATACAGCTGTGGTGGGATGCATCACAGATAATGATGAATCCAGCTACAGACAGGAGGTGGAACATCTGGAGAGCTGGTGCAAAGAGAACAACCTTCACATGAATGTGAAGAAGACGAAGGAGATGATTGTGGACTTCAGAAGGAACAAACACACCCACACCCCACTGTATATAGGTGGATCTGCGGTGGAGGTGGTCTCCAGCTACAAATACCTGGGTGTACACTTGAATGATAACCTCAGCTGGAGCAATAACACCACCAGCCTGATCAAGAAAGGTCATCAGAGACTCTACTTCCTCAGACGGCTGAGACGAGCCGGTCTGAGAAGCCCAGTCCTCACCTCGTTCTACAGGTGTGCAGTGGAGAGCGTCCTGTGCTCCAGCATCAACGTGTGGCATGGAGGCTGCACAGTTGCAGAGAGAAAAGCTCTGCAGAGAGTGGTGAAGGCTGCACAGAAGTCTGTGGGAGTCAGTCTCCCCACCATCACAGACATTTACACCTCCAGATGCAGAAAAAGAGCCACCTGCATCATGAAAGACCTCACTCACCCAGCACACTCACTCTTTGCACCACTCCCCTCGGGACGGAGGTTGAGGAGCATCAAATGTAGAACCACTAGACTGAGGAACAGCTTCTACCCTGAGGCTGTCAGACTCATGA
Source organism: Garcialebias charrua (assembly GCA_038048925.1). Classification (NCBI taxonomy): domain Eukaryota; kingdom Metazoa; phylum Chordata; class Actinopteri; order Cyprinodontiformes; family Rivulidae; genus Garcialebias; species Garcialebias charrua. The sequence goes on from JBBPBX010018141.1 coordinate 16,538, forward strand.
ATAAATAAATAATAAGAATAAACACTGCAAAATGTCACATCATGCTGATACTGATCTGTTTCTTGTTGCTGCGTTCATCTGTGACCATCTGCTCATGTTCGTGCTGCTGTTTATAATGATGTTTTTCTACTACATTAGGGCTTAGTGTATTACTAGCTGATGTGATGTCTCTCTTAGTTAATCCTAGATGTTATTATTGTATTTCTCTTGCATTTGTTGTTGGATGTAACTGGGACCCTGTGTACATAATCTCGTTTTCAACACATGTACTACATGCGGTGCAAATGACAATAAATTCTCTCTGACTCTGACTCTGATAACCATATTGGGAACAGCTCCTTAGTAATTGTTGAAAGCCAGCACTATATGGGCACAAGACTACCAAATCATCTGCATACATTAAGTGATTTTATATGCGACCACCAACTATACAGCCTGTTTTACAACAATTCAAGCGCTTTGATAGTTCATCCATGTAGATGTTAAAAAGGTAAGGGGACAGTATACTTCCCTGCCTTACTCCATTACCAACATGAAATGAATCAGACATTGTGTTACCCCATTTGACATACATTGATTGATGATGACCATACCAGTAGACAAAAATTCTGATCAGATATTTGGATACACCTCTGCGTTCTAATTTGCAAAATAGTTTTTCATGATTGACACGATCAAATGCTTTAGAGGAATCAATAAAACACATAAATACCGTAGTGTTGTGAAAATTATACAAGTCTAAAATCTCCTTTAGTGCAAAAATACACATGTCTGTGCCATGTTTAGCATATTTTTTATATCTTAGATCCTTATTACCTTATTTTATATCTTAGATCCTTATTACTCTTTCTTTTTACAGTTTATATTTTGGCTATTGCTGGATGTAACTGGGATGCTGTGTACATAATTTCGTTTCACCTCATGTACCAGTACCACATGTGATGAAATTACAATAAAACCTACTTGAACTTATCATTACATGAGTGTTTGGGTGTGGTTGAGCATGGCTCCTCACCTGTGCTCCCACACTCCATTCTCCTGAGTGCAGCCATCAGTCTCCTGTTTGTTGTCAAACACCAGGGCATCCTTGAAGCTGACCTCACAGGAATCATCAGACTCAAGACCTGATCATCCGGACAAAACACAAACATAAGTTTACTGAGACACATGAGAAACGATGTGAGGTGTGTGTCTCACCTGTCTCTGCGTCGTAAAACTCCTCCTCGCTGTTCATCCTGAGCAGAAGTAACTGGATGTTACTCAGCAGCAGTCATGGTGTTTCCAGCTGCATCGACCAGCTCTGTGTTCTAGCATCACAGCCTGCTATAGCAAAAACAAGCGGTCACACGAACCACAGACCACCCCTTTAGCTAGCTGGGTAAACCTTAAACAACACCAGTCCAGCTCGTGTTATGACTAAAACATGTCTCTAAAGACTCTCAGCTCTCTCCTGTCTCACAGGCTAACTAGCTGTTAGCATCGTTGCTGCTGTGATAAAATCCGTGAACCGAAACAAAGATGAACAAACAACACCAGCACACCCACTGACAGACAAACACGCACACCGGCGAGCTCAAGTACACACAGTTACATCACATATACCTGCGAATTAATGTTAAATTAGCCTCGGATAACAGAAACAACCGAAGAAGACTGTTATGACTCTGGAGCCTAGCGGAAGTGGGCGGTAAGGACATTGTGATTGACGGGTCCGTCAGCCAATCAGCTCGCAGCCAAGGTGGGACCGGAAATGGAAGGTAGAGTACTTTATTTTATTTTATTTTTTTAATAACTTTTTATAACAATTTTAAGTATACACACAAGAACAATGAACATGTAAAAAAATAAGAAAAAAATGAAGCAACAAAAAATAAAACAAAGATACAGAAATAAATAAATGCGAGATATTTCTTTTTTTTTTATAGCCTTTTTGTTATTTGATTCTGAGATTGAGTCAAGATATAGTTTTACATCCATTACAAAGAGATCAAAAAAGGGTTTCCTATGCATTATTTTACTTTTATGGATGTGAAACTTAGCAAGAAACAAGATCAAATTTATAATAAATACGTGAGAAGACGAGTCTTTCGTCTTGAAATCTAAACAGAACATTTTCAAATACAGAAGGAAACCTGGTTGGATATTATTGGATATTAGAGCAACAATGTCCTTCCAAAACTTTAGTGTGTACACTTCCAAAAAAGATGAACAGATGTTTCTGGATAAAGCTTACAGAAAGAACAGGAACTATCAATATCAGCTTTGTATTTCTGAAGAAAGTGTTTGGTTGGATATAATTTAAGATTTAAAAGAAATTTCCTTGACTTTATTAGTGAGAAAAAAAAATTGTGGAAGAGAACCAAACTTTTTTCCAATTAAGATTCTGCACAAAGGTGTTCCAATAGGAAACACAAGATGGGGAAAGTAAAGTACTTTAATCCAGCATCTATTTTCATGTGTGACCTCAGCAGGCTGGTTGGAATGGAATTATCTAATCCGGCGCATATTATTAGGAAGAAATAAATCACTTTCTTTTTCTTGTATTTTATCAAGTTTAACTTTGTTTATATATAGGCAAGCTCACGTGTTTATACTTGACTATGGTGACACATGAACGCTCCTGCAAGCACTTTGCAAATGTTGGATGCTTATCACAGTGCACTAAAATTCCTAACTGGCTGTAACTACCATACTCGTCAGTGCACTCATTGATCAATTGGTCATCACTAACTTCACGCAGACTCTCCCACTGGTACATTTTCATCTTTCAATCAGTTCTGTTGCCTTCATATAGCTCCTACATGTCACTTTGTCAACTGTGCAACTACAGCGTGCGCTCTCAGGACATCATTACTTGCAGTGTACCCTCAGTGCAGACTGAATTTAGCAAAAGGGCCTTCTCTTACTCCGCTTCTGTATCCTGGAATACTTTGCAAAAGATCTGAAGTTGGATTTTAAACATCTGTTAAGTTCATGGCAAAAACCAATGCAGACTTGTTCCTGTTGTTTGTTTATGTTTGTTTATTAAATTTGTTCTTTTTTTTTTACAAAAGAAACAATACAAGACAATCTCATAAATGATAATGTACAAAATATTTAAAAAATGAAAGGTAGCAGAAAGAAGAATAAATCTTATTATATCTGCCCCTTACTTCCAACAATCAGATTAAACAACAATAATCAACCATGTAAACAATAATAATCTTCAACCAACTTTTTCCAACAATCAGATTAAACAATAATAATCTTCAACCAACAGTACAAAATGACTAACTCTTTCTAATTTTCTAACTAATACAATACACATTACGCTATTTCATATATATTTTTTAACACATTCGTTTTGATCATTTTCTTAAATGTAAACATTGACTTGGCATTTTTAACTACATTCTCCAAGCCATTCCATAATCTAATTCCCTGGATTGAGGTAGAACGTCCCTTCAAACTAGTTCTGAATTGTGGTTTTACAAACAACTCTGTCCCCTTAAGATTATAACAACTTTGTCTTTTAACAAAATGCATTTGGATATTTAAAGGTAATGCATTATTTTGAGCCCTATACATAACTGATAAAATATTATAGTCTACCAAATCATTAGCCTGGCCCTCGCCATTCCTGCACAGCTCCGCTCAATTCTATTTCCCTTCACTGCTGCTAGTCAGAAGCAAAGTGAAGGACAGGGTGTGGTTTTAACCAGGCTACCAAATCATGGAACTTCAATAATTTCAGTTGATAAAATAATGTACTGGATGGATGACGGTAATGTTTTCTAGTGATAATTCTTACAGCTCTTTTCTGTAATACAAAAATAGGCTTTGTGATTGTTTTACACGCTTTCCCCCAAACATCAATACAATAGATTAAGTGTGGAACAATGATTGTGTTATACAACAAATACAGAGCTTTATCATTCAATAGGTCTCTGACTTTGTACAGTACTGCAATCGATTTAGCTATTTTTATTCTTACAGAATTTATGTGTTGTTTCCATGTCAGTTTGTCATCAATGATAACACCCAAAAACTTCACCTCACTCACTCTACAAATCTCAACATCCTCAATTTTGAGTGGAACATCAACAGTTTTCTTTTTATTACCGAATATCATGTAATTAGTTTTTTCTAGATTTAATGATAATTTATTTATTTTAAACCAAGTTTGTATCTTGACAAATTCTGTCTTTATCAATTCCAACATTTGTTCTATATCTTCACCTAAACAGAAAAAAGTGGTATCATCAGCAAAAAGTACACATTTAAGGAGTCCTGACACATTTACCAAGTCATTCACATATAAAATAAAAAGCTTTGGTCCAAGTACAGAGCCTTGGGGAACTCCACATGTGATATTACAGAGGTCAGATCTTACATCATTTATTTGTACAAATTGTTTCCTATCTTTCAAGTAGCTAGATACCCACTGTAATGCTGGTCCTCTAATACCATATTTGTTCAGTTTTTCAAGGAGAATGGTGTGATCAATAGTATCAAATGCTTTTTTTAAATCAACAAAAATACTGATACAATATTGTTTTTGATCGACAGCAGTAGTTATTTGTTCCATTAATTCCATGAGAGCCATTGATGTAGTTTTTTGCTCTAAACCCATACTGACTGTTGCTTAGAATATTTTGTTTATCTATAAATTGATCTAGTCTGTTCACAAATAGTTTTTCAAGAATTTTTGAAAACTGTGGTAACAAGGATATAGGTCTATAATTGTTGAACACACATTTATCACCATTTTTAAAAAGAGGAACGACCTTAGCTACTTTCATATTATCTGGAAATATTCCTGTTGAAAATGATAAATTACATATATATGTAAACGGCTCAATAACATGGCTCATTATGTCCTTTACAAACATCATATCCATGTCCACCCAGTCTTTTGATCTCTTGTCTGTAAGATTTTTTACTACATTCATTATTTCCTCTTTGTTAGTTCCATTTAGAAAAATACTATTTGCACAACCTGTAATTGAGTGGATCACATTTTTATCTACTTTTGGTATTTTAGCTGCAAGGCTTGATCCAACATTCACAAAATATTGATTAAATCCATTTACAATTTCATTTTCATCATGAATTTCATCGTTGTCTTTTACAAAATATTTTGAAATACCAGTTTTTGCTTTATGATTCTTCAGGACACTATTCATTACTCGCCATGTTGCTTTCATATCACCATTACTTTTATCTAATAATTTACTATAATATTCTTTCTTATGTTTCCTTATAATCCCTACTAATTTATTTTTATACTTTTTATATTTTTCTTCAGCGCTCTGACTTCGCAATTTCAAGAAACATGAATACAAATAATTCTTTTTTTTACAAGCATTTCTCAACCCTTTTGTCATCCATGGTTGATCAATCGTATTTCTCTTTGTGTAATCAAAAAAGGCGTTCAATACAGGATCAACTGGACTTTATTTGTTGCAGAAAACGTTTCGACTTCTGTCCAGAAGTCTTTTTCAATTCTGAATGGAAGCTGTGAGAACGAGAAGTTTTATACAGGCTTACAAGTCACGCACCAACATATGAAATTGGAAACTGAAATAACACCACAAATTAACTAACATGCCCATTCTATTTAAATTGACAAAACGACACATCCCAGCTTAACAAAAGGGGGTTTGTAACACATACATGTAAATTGAAAGATCACACCTAACAGTAGGAGGTTCCCTTGAGGTCTCTGTTAGAAGACACAAAACTGTATGTAAATTGACAAACAACACCTCCCAAACAACAACAGAGGCTACTCAGAGAACTTTGTTAGTCTAATTTACAGACAAGGCATCCCTGCTCCCATCCGGTGTAAAACGTTTCGGAATCAAATCCAAAACTGAGTTATAGGTCTTAGACAGTTGAAATCTCAGACCTCCTCCTCTGTTAAGAGAAGGTTTTTCTCTCTTAACATACACAGCTTCCTTTACCCCCCTCTCAAACCATCTGTGTTCTCGGTCCAAAATTTGAACATTCTGGTCCTCAAAGGAGTGTCCCTTGTCCGTGAGGTGGAGGTGAACGGCTGAGTTTTGTCCAGAGGAGGTTGCTCTCCTATGTTGAGACATTCTTTTGTGGATAGGTTGTTTCGTTTCTCCGATGTAACGGTCTGAGCAGACTTCGCTGCACTGGACTGCATAAACCGTGCAGCGAAGTCTGCTCAGACCGTTACATCGGAGAAACGAAACAACCTATCCACAAAAGAATGTCTCAACATAGGAGAGCAACCTCCTCTGGACAAAACTCTGCCGTTCACCTCCACCTCACGGACAAGGGACACTCCTTTGAGGACCAGAATGTTCAAATTTTGGACCGAGAACACAGATGGTTTGAGAGGGGGGTAAAGGAAGCTGTGTATGTTAAGAGAGAAAAACCTTCTCTTAACAGAGGAGGAGGTCTGAGATTTCAACTGTCTAAGACCTATAACTCAGTTTTGGATTTGATTCCGAAACGTTTTACACCGGATGGGAGCAGGGATGCCTTGTCTGTAAATTAGACTAACAAAGTTCTCTGAGTAGCCTCTGTTGTTGTTTGGGAGGTGTTGTTTGTCAATTTACATACAGTTTTGTGTCTTCTAACAGAGACCTCAAGGGAACCTCCTACTGTTAAGGTGTGATCTTTCAATTTACATGTATGTGTTACAAACCCCCTTTGTTAAGCTGGGATGTGTCGTTTTGTCAATTTAAATAGAATGGGCATGTTAGTTAATTTGTGGTGTTATTTCAGTTTCCAATTTCATATGTTGGTGCGTGACTTGTAAGCCTGTATAAAACTTCTCGTTCTCACAGCTTCCATTCAGAATTGAAAAAGACTTCTGGACAGAAGTCGAAACGTTTTCTGCAACAAATAAAGTCCAGTTGATCCTGTATTGAACGCCTTTTTTGATTTCATCATGTCCTGGACGACTGAGAATCTTCACCAGCATATTCTCTTTGTGTAATTTGTTTGCACACAATTCTTTTCATACAGAGCTTCCAGGATATTCATAAACTCATCATATGCTCTGTTCGCATCATCAACATACACATCATTCCAGTCTTGTTTATCTAGATCCTCTTTCAATTTTTCCAAAACTTTTTTTGACGTGTTTATGATCTTTTTCTTCATTGTGACTGCTTTTGTGATGCTTTGATCATTTTTATAGATTGTGAAAACTGGTAAATGATCACTTAAGTCGGTCGTTAAGATACCACCTATCACGTCCCCATTTGTTATATTTGTGAAAATATTATCAATTATTGTGGCACTATGAGTTGTAATTCTTGTTGGCTTTGATATCAATGGATACATATTTAAACTGTACATTGAGTTTATAAATGTGCTTATGTTATTTGAATCTGTTTTATTTCCCATATCAATGTTAAAGTCTCCACACAAAAAAACATTTTTATTAAAACTCTTCTCCATTAGCTCCAAGATTTTATCCGTGAATATTTCTATATTTGCTCCTGGTGATCTATATACACAACTTATTATTATGTTTTTATCGTTTTTGTTTATTATTTCTATTGTTATCATTTCCATAATATTATCAACTATTATTGACATTTCACTATTTAATTTACATTTTATTTCATTATTGACAAATAGAGCGACTCCACCACCTCTTTTATTATTTCTGTTCATATGATATAATTCATACCCCTCGATGTGAATATTACTTGTGTTATCATCATTGAGCCATGTCTCTGACAGCGCTATTATTGTAAAAGTTCTATTTAACTGTTTTAAGTAATCTGTTATTTTGGATATGTTTGCATTTATACTTCTGCTATTAAAGTGAATAATAGAGAGAACTCCATTTGATATATTGATGTCATTAAACTGCTCTTCATTATAATATTCGCTATCTTTTATTACAGGAAAAAAATTTGCATCAATCACATTTTCAACATTATATATTTTAGGTTCTGAGTCTTCGTATGTTGTCATGTTCTAATGTATTTGTTCATTTCACTGTATATTTTATCCATTTTGAGTGTGAGTTGTTTCATTGATTTGTAATTTTTCATCTCCTGTGTTCATCCAGATCCATCAGCTCTTTTATCATTTTAGGCTGAGACCCTTCCTTTGTTTTGATAAAGATGTATCCATTTCTTGTCCATGTTGATGCTATTTTGTTTTTGTTTTTTAAAAACCTTGTTTCCTTTGCAATTTTTCCATTTTTTTTGGTTAGATGTTCATTTATGTAAACTTTTGTTCCCTGCATATTTCTTTTATTATGCATAACATAGTTGTTCATGTCCCGTAAGAAAGTAACTACATGTTCCTCCAGAGTCTCTTGTTCTTCCTGAGATTCATACTCATTTGGGTCACTGTTATTAGGAGCTCTTTTATGTGTCCGACACTTACTAACATCAAGTCCTGAGATCACCACGTTGTCTTGCTTTGTGTATTGTTCTAAATCCTCTATTTTTCGTTCTAGTTCAGCAATTTTATTGTCTTTGCTAATTATCAGTTCTTTCAGTTCTCTTATTTCTTTAACCAGACCGGCCTGGGAATCCATTTTTGCTGTTAAATTTTCTATTTGTTCACTCATAAAGTTGAGTGATTCTTTAAAGTCTTGCATATCTACTGAGTTGTTTCCCTCCGAGTCTGGTGACTTTTGTCCTCTATTTCTCATACTTACAGAGTCTGGTGACTTTTGTCCTTTATTTCTCATACTTACAGAGTTTGTGATCTAGTGGTAGCAGGTCTTTGGTTTGTTCGCTGAACCACGTGGCCCTTCCACGAGGCTCACAGGCCTAACGATGGTGGCTGTGGCCCAGCAGTGCAGCACCCAGATCAGCAGTTATTAGAACAGAACTCACGGTTCTCAGCAGCCTGCAGCAATCAGATCTATTATCCGAAGAGGTTTGCTCACTAGATCCGATGTAGCCCAGTTAGCACAGCACGTAGCTCCAGTAGCTCCAGGCGCAGCTCCGACGCCAGCCCAGCCCCAGGCGGCGGTCCCCCGGCTCGCCCACGGCGCTCGGCCCAGCTCGAAGCCCCAGGCGGCGGTCCCCCGGCTCTCTCACGGCGCTCGGCCCAGCTCGAAGCCCCAGGCGGCGGTCCCCCGGCTCTCTCACGGCGCTCGGCCCAGCTTGAAGCTCCAGGCGGCGGTCCTCCAGCTCGCTCACGGCGCTCGGCCCAGCTCGAAACTCCAGGCGGCGGTCCTCCGGCTCACCCACGGCGCTCGGCCCAGCCCAGCTCCAGGCGGCGGTCCTCCGGTTCTCCCACGGCGCTCGGCCCAGCTCGAAGCTCCAGGCGGCGTTCACGGCTCTCGGCCCACTCGCGGCGCTCGGCCCAGCTCGAAGCTCCAGGCGTTCACGGCGCTCGGCCCACGTGTACCACCGCGCTACCACTGTAGCGTGCTTTGTTGTATTCTTTCGCTGCAACAAAGCACCTCCAGCGTGCCGGCCCGCTTTTCTTCGTAACAACCAGCGTATTTTCCGGTTTATTTGTTAACGAAGCCCGCAGCTACGGCACCCGGTTATGGTGACCCAGCTCGGTTAGCTTTGATTAGCCCGGTTTGTAGTTACGCTAGGCTAACTCTCGGCAAAAACTCACGGACACATTGGCCTGTAGATTCATAATTCTGGATCGCATGTTCCAGTCCAATTTCTGCAGCTTTTTCAGCGCTCCTCTCTGCACATCCAGCGCAAAAAACTGTTAATGTTTTGCATTGTTTTATACTGTAGCTTGTTTTTCTTTCGTTGTCATATCATTTCTTCTATTTCCTTTTCATTTTATATGCTTTTATATGATTGTCTCTTTTTGTCTGTACCGGTACCTCATTTGTTCTTTGTTTAAATCAGGTCTCTCTTGTAAATGAGTCCTCGTGACTCAATGAGACTAACCTGTATAAATAACGGCTGAATGAATTAATTAATATACAAGCCACTTTACAGTTTTATTATTTTAAAGCTTCAATAAAAATATACTTTCACTTTATAAAGAAATCACTAAATTTAACAACTGACCATGCAGTGACCACCAATGAACTCTTTAGTTTGTTGACATGAAAACAATGTTAATGAACACCTAATTCTCCAGCTCCCCGAGCGCCCTCTGGCTGCTCACTGCACCACCTGGGGTGGTTGGGTTAAATGCAGAGACGAATTTCGTCTGTGTATGGGAAACATACGCAGATGACAGACAAACACATTATTATTATTATTATTATCATTAAAGTTTACTTTATTCAGCTGATACCTATACTTTTAAATGTTGATGCCACTCTGAATAATAATGCAACAGCATGTTAAATATTTAACCAATCTTCTTCTTCACCACTGAAATGACATTTAATAGGAAACTCTTGTAATCTTGGTGTTCTCAGAATTGATTGAAACATTTATATAAAAAAAACTAGTCAGCGTAGGCTATGTACAGGACTCAAGAACAACATGTTATGTCTATGGGTTGTCTTCTATGATGCACATGGGCAGGGCATTAACTCACTCACAGACTATGTTATGGGTTACGGTATATTAATTTCTGCATGGATAATATAATCCACACAAAAACAGTGTGCTGCTTTCCCAACAATAAACTGTGGATTACCAAGAACATCAAGGCAGCCCTGAACTGGAAGAAGGCTGCCTTCGGGAGGGGGACAAGGAGGAGATGAGGAGAGCACAGACTGAGGTGAAGGACAAGATCAGGGAGTGTGAGGAGCAGTACAGGAGGAAACTGGAGGGCAAACTTGCTCTAAACAATACCAAGGAGGAGGTCTGGAATGGGATGATAAGCATCACTGGTCAGAAAAAGTCTGCAGCAGTGATGGAAGGAGGCCAACAGGAGGCCAACAAGTTAAACCAGTTCTTCAACAGGTTTGATGTTGTGAACACTGCTCCCACCTCATCCTACCCCTTTCAGGGGGGTCATCACCACACCCCTTAGACAACCCCTCCCCATCTCATCAGCAACCCCCTTCACCCAACACCCCTTCCCTTCCAACGCCAGAGCCTCCAGTCACCATCAGGGAGGCTGTGAAGACGGAGCTCAGCTGTCAATGTCCAAGCAAGTCTGCAGGTCCAGATGGAATGAGCTGTAAACTCCTGAAAGGATGTGCGGCTCAGCTGTGTGATGTTTTTCGTCACATTTTTTACCTGAGCCTGAGCATGTGTCATTGTTGACAGCATGAGGGTGGTCCTTGCTCTGTGGAAAACTACATGCCTGGTCCCGGTGCCAAAAAATAACCACCCAAACTCACACAGTGTCTACAGACCTGTGGCCTTGACATCGCATGCCATGAAGTCGCTGGAGAGGCTGGTCCTGACACATGTCAGATCAGTGGTGGAACCATACCTGGACCCTCTCCAGTTTGCACACCAGCCATGCATTGATTGGAGTTGATGATGCCATCATCGACCTGCTGCACAGAGCCTACACTCACCTGGACAGGCAGCACTGCAAGAGTCATGTTCTTTGACTTCTCCAGTGCTTTTAACACCATAAGACCTGCTCTACTCCGCAGTAGCTCCGGGACGTGCAGGTGAAGGACTCACTGGTCACCTGGATCAGAGACTACCTCACAGGTCGGCCACAGAGTGTGAGGCTGCAGAACACCACCTCGGACTGAGCAGCACAGGGGTTCCTCAGGGGATGGTCCTCTCACCGTTTCTATTCACCCGGCCTCTACACCTCTGACTTCAGGTACAACTCACAATCCTGCATCTGCAGAAGTTCTCGATGACTCTGCCATTGTGGGCTGCATCACTGGTGACCAGGAAGCTGAATACATGAGGTGTGGTGGACAGAACCACCTGCAGCTCAACGTTGGAAAAACTAAAGAGCTGCAGGTGGACAACAGGAAAAAGACCAGCCCCCCCAACCCTATCAACATCAAGGGTGCTAAGGTGGACACTGTGGACTACTACAAGTACCTGGTGGTCCACCTAGACAATAAACTGGATGGGACAACACCAACACCCTCTACAAGAAAGGACAGAGTCGCCTTTTTTTAGGAGACTCAGGTCCTTTAACATCTGCAGGACCATGCTGCAGATGTTTTACCACTCGATGGTCTCCAGCGTCTTCTACTGTGGTGTGCTGGGGCAGCAGGTGACGAAAGCTGATGCCAACAGACTTGATAGACTCATCAAGAGAGCTGGTTCAGTTCTGGGAGTGGACCTGCAGTCTCTGACAGAGGTGTCTGAGGAAACTGCTCCAGATCTTGAACAACACGTCACCCCCCCTGCATAATAATAATAATAATAATAATAATAATAATAAATTCAATTTATACCGCACTTTTCATTAATAAAAATCTCAAAGTGCTACAACAATAAAACAAGTGATAAAATCAAATAAAATCAATAATGGTATCAACTAAGATTAAAGACAGAATCATGTGGAGGCAGAATAGGCCTGCTTAAAAAATAAATAAATAAATAAATAAAACAAGTGATAAAATCAAGTAAAATCAATAATACTATCAACCAAGATCAAAGATAAAATCATGCGGAGGCAGAATAGGCTTGCTTAAAAAGAAAAGTCTTTAAACCGCTTTTAAAGTCAACCAGTGACTGTGGAGCTCTCAGGCAGTCAGGGAGGGAGTTCCATAGGCGGGGGGCAGCCACACAGAATGCCCTGTCTCCCATGGTCCTTAATTTGGTTCGTGGAATGTGAAGTAGATTACTGTTCTGTGATCGTAGAGACCGGGTGGATGAATATGGTGCAAGAATGTCCTTTAGATAGTCAGGTGAAGTTCCATGTAAGCATTGATGTGTAATGAGAGCAGTTTTGTATTGAATTCTGTAGGTGACAGGAAGCCAATGGAGGTTATGGAGAATGGGTGTAATATGTTCAAATTTACGAGCTCTCAATAAAATCCTTGCTGCACTGTTTTGAATATATTGAAGTTTCTGAAGATTTTTGCCAGGGATTCCAATAAACAGGGAGTTGCAGTAGTCGAGCCTGGAGGAGACAAAGGCATGGACGAGTTTCTCAGCATCGGAAAAAGTCAGAGATGGGCGAAGTCTGGAGATGTTTCGAAGATGGAAGAAGCAGGTTTTAAACAGATACTTAATGTGATTTTCAAATGTAAGATGAGATGCATAACACCCTGGACTCTTACTGAAGCACCTTCAGTCGTAGACTGAGATCATCGAGGTGCTCCACAGAACAACAGGAAGTCCTTCCTCCATGTGGCTATCAAACTTTTCAACTCCTCCCCCTTTCTGCACATAGGACAATAAAAAAATGAATCCTGTACTAAAATAAATTCTTTAACGTTTCTGTCTGCACCTGACCTGTTTTAGATCCAGCAGGATTTATACATGTATATATACAGTGTATACAGGTATGTATAGTTTCATTTGATCAATTTAATAATTTGTATTCTTTTTGATTTACCAGAAACTTCAAAATAAATTCTCACCTTGTACGGAAACCTGTTTTCAGGGTCTTACCCCCACCAGCTGGTGAGGCGCGTGATGTCAATTTGAACCCCCGCCACTGTAATCAGTACTGAAAGGGGCTATGGAAACACAACGTGTACGAAATCAAGTCCAGGTGAACCGAGCTGAACTGGGCTGAAGAGGAGTGGTGGAAAAGGGGCTTAAGTCTATAGCAGCATAACAAGCCAACCCTATACAGTACTGTATAGGATTTATCAAAAAGTAAAGTCTTAAGTCCAGTCTTAAAACTGGACAATATGTTAGCCTCATGGACAGAAACTGGAAGTTGGTTCCACAAGAGAGGAGCCTGAGAACTGAAAGATCTTCCTCCCATTCTGCTTTTAGAAACTCTAGGAACCACGAGTAAACCTGCAGTCTGAGAACGAAGCGCTCTGTTAGGAAAATGTGGAACAATAAGATCTCTTTTTTTTCCATTTATAGATGGCCTCCCTTCTCACCTTACAGCCATCCTCTCATATGATTTTTTTTTTTATTTAAATTTTTTTTTTTTAAATTTTTTTTATATATATTTTTTTTATAGAGAGAAAGAAAAGATAGAAAGTAAGACAACAAAACAACAATTATCCACAAAAAGACACACCCAACCTCCGTCCGCAATCCTGCAAAGCACATGACAGAACACAGCAACGAAACATACATGCATAAAGACTAATAATATTCATGACCTTGCAGTAGATTTCCATAAATAAACATACCCATACCTACAAATATATATACAGTATACATACATATGCATTCATATCACATATCCATCTACATATCTGCATATGATATCTACATATACATCCCTGCATCCATTTGTGTGTGGTTGTGAGCATGCATAAGTGAATAAGGTTCCTCCAATAGAACATTTAGCAGCGACTGTGAAGCATCAGAGATCCGTCCCCCCAAAGCCCGAGGCAGATGAAGGGGAGATCAAAGCCCAAGACCCCAAGAAGGACCCCGAGCCCAGAGTCCCCAGGGCCACCCGAACAGGACGAGCCACTCGCCCACTCCCCAGATCCGACCAAGGGGGAGAACCGGACGAGCTCCACCAGCGACCACACACAATGACCCCCGGGAGGCCAACAGCGACAAGCCCACAGGCCCCCGCCGGAGCCCGCTGCAAGAGCCCGCTGTACTGACGTAGCCTCAGGCCCGGACACAGAGGCCTGGGCACGCCCACTCCTCAGGCCCAGACCCGATAGGACCAGAGGACCCGAGCTCCACCAGGCAGCCACCAGGCCGAGCCGACACACGCCCAAGCGCCCAACCCCTGAAAGCGATAGCAGGGCCCCCAGCCCACCCGCAGGCAAAAGGACACCCACCCGGGGGCCACGTGGTAGGAGCGCAACATCAAGTAGCCTTAGATGTAACAGAGAGGGGGCAGTCCAAATCCCAGCCTGACAATTAGACATTCATACACAGACACACTCACTCAGACCCACCCTCATCCTCACTCACACAAAGACAAACAATAACGACACGTTCCATTCATAATCCTGATGCACCCTCTATACCCCCTAGGTCCAAGACATGTACCTGCCCCCTACATGGGGCAGCCCATACCCAAACCCAGGAGGTAGGCCCATTCATTCTGGGGTGGAGAGTAGCCGACATCCAAGATTCGGCCCAACCCTCTCCCTGCCGACAGGACAGGACACCCGAGCCCAAGCAGCCCCAGGGAGAGCGCAATGCCAGCCCCGCCCACGGCGAACCCCCAGGCCCCGAACCCCCCCATATCCCCTTTTGATGTCACATCACTCTTTACGTGCATTCCTGTTGATGAAGCAGTAGAGGTGGTCTGTTTAAGGTTAAAATCAGACACCACTCTGAGCAACAGGACCACACTTTCCACAGAACAACTGTGTCAACTCTTGAAACTGTGCCTGCAGTCAACCTACTTCACATATGGGGAGCAATATTATAGGCAGAAACATGGGTGTGCTATGGGGTCTCCAGTTTCTCCTATTGTTGCCAACCTGTACATGGAGGAGGTAGAAAAGAGAGCTTTGACATCCTTTTCAGGGAGACCACCAAGTCATTGGTTCAGGTATGTTGACGACACCTGGGTTAAAATTAAATCTCAGGAAGTCCAACATTTCACTGATCACATCAACTCTGTGGATAAATATATCAAGTTCACACGAGAAGATGTAAAAAATGGCAGGTTGGCTTTCTTGGACTGTGAGGTCTCAGTTTCTGATAGAGGAAATTTGCAAACTGAGGTGTACCGCAAACCCACCCACACAGACCAGTATTTACAGTTTGACTCCCATCACCCTCTGGAGCACAAGTTAGGAGTCATCAGGACTCTGTACCACAGAGCAGACAGCGTCCCCACTAACTCAGGAGCCAGACAGAAGGAGAAATCACACAAAAGACGCAGGCTCTAGAGAAATGTGGATATTCTAACTGGGCCTTCCTGAAAGCAGAGAAGAAACAGGACTCCAGCCAGCCATCTGGTGAAAAGAAGGAACTCAGACCAGTGGCCATTCCATATGTTGCGGGAGTTTCAGAGAAACTGAGACGTTTATTTTCTAAACACAACGTCCCAGTGGCTTTTAAACCCAAAATACATTACGGCAAAGACTGGTTCATCCCAAAGATCCAGTCCCCCGGCACAGAGTAATATTGTGTATGCTGTTCAGTGTCAGGAGGGCTGTGATCAGTCTTATATCGGGGAAACTAAACAGCCACTGGCCAAAAGGATGGCCCAGCACAGAAGATCAACATCATCAGGTCAGGACTCTGCGGTCTACACTCATCTCCAGGCCAGCGGTCACTCTTTCAGGGATGAAGATGTTCACATCCTTGATAGAGAGGAACAATGGTTTGAGAGAGGAGTAAAGGAGGCCATCTTTGTGAAAAGAAACCGTCCATCATTAAACAAGTCGAGGCCTCCGGGTTCAACTGTCCCCCTCTTACAATACTGTTATTGCTAGTATCACTTAGCCCTCCGTAAATAAATAAAATGACAAAATTTTTGTCATCTGTGTATGTTTCCCATACAAGACGAAATTCATCTCTGCATTTAACCCAACCACCACCAGGTGGTGCAGTGAGCAGCCATAGAAAGCACCCGGGGAGCAAACTGAGGTGAATAGCAAAGAGTGCTCAGAGTAGTGTCTGTGAATAGCAAACAATCATCAGGGTGCTAACGATCCATCGTTAGGCTGATGGTCCTCCTTGATCATGTGAGCAGCTGGTTTTGGCTGTCATCAGCCAACTGGTTGATCCACTGTGAGAGGGTGCTATTTATAAGACTGAGCTGAATAGAGCATCTCAGACTGTGGAAGTCTTTCGGACGAAAGACGAAATGTTTCTACTGTTTTGTTTCGTTTTGTTTTTTGAATGTTCAGAGGACCAAATTTAGCTGTTTTAGATTTTTCTACCTGGATTATTGAGCATGCATCAGGGTAAACTCAGTTTTAAGAATATTGAGCTAAAGATAGATGTGGCAGTTGCTTTGTAAACTGCAAGCAACTGGTATTTATTGTAATGTTTGTTCCCAATGAGTTTCCTTTAAGGATTTTGGGAATAAATGAAAAAATTAAGTTTTAACTTAAAACTTCTTGACACATTGGAGACCAACATGTCTGTGTGGTAAACTCAAGTTAGCCATGAGACACTGTAAGTCACAGTTACTGTATGTTCTTGTATAATTCGTATTTATTGTACAAAGAATGTGTCCATTTCCAAGTAAGCAACCAAACTTCATTCTAGGCTACAAACCATATCAAGTTTTCCTTAAAGGCCTGCTTCGGCATTATTTTACTGTTGGTCGTATCTCAAAGGTTTCCAGTGATGCACAAACTCCTCCCCAAGCAGCTCCTCTCTTCAGATATGGAGAAGCTGGAGGAATGAGGCTCGTCTTTGCCATATGCCTTCGCCCTTGGCTGTCTCTGCCTCACCCGCTGCCTGCCAAGTCTCCCGGCTCCTCTGCCCTCCTTCGTCTCTCTGGCCATGGCCACAGCTGGCATTCTTGCCCTCTGTCTATTCATTATACCATCCTTCCATCAATGGCTCCTTCACAGGAGCAGTGGTATGAGGTTTGAGATGGACTCAGGGCTCTTTCTGAAGAATGCTGATTCACATTTTCTTTTAAATAAAAAGGAGTTTGTTTGGTTAACAAACTCCTTTTTATTTAAAAGAAAATGTGAATAAAGAGAAAAAAAAAGTAAAATAACTTTGTCCCAGGCGGGAAGCGAACCCACTTCTCCCGGTCAAAACGACAACGCATTAACTCGTTGTGCTATTCGGACGGACTGAATTTTCAGGTGTCCAACTTGCTCATATAGCAATCACTCCTCCTGACATTTTAGCTGCACGTAAAAGTTAGAGATTATTCGTTATATTTTAAAACCCTGGCTGCGCGCAACAGTTAGACAATATTAGTTATTGTTTAATGCTGTTTAATGACATTCAGGTCGCGCTGAAAGGCGGAAATGGGTGTGCGCTTCGTGTTATTTACGTTGTAACATAAGCTGATTTGTGATCAGTTATTAACAAAAATTAAACGCAGAAACACTAATATATATATATCCAGCTAACAATTTTTTTTTTGCCGAGTCTCCTCTCTTAAAACACGAACACTCCACCCACGTGAAGAGAGCACCCCACCCACTTCCAGAGAACTGCCCACCCACTTCAAGGCGGCTTTGCGGCAAATGCGTAATGAACGCGGGTGGCCCAGAGCCACCCAGGGGAGCCCCGGGCCATTGAGGGCTGGCCAATGCGTAAACGGCTTATGTGTCTCTGTGATGGACTGGAGACCTATTCAGGGTGTCCCCCACCTCTCACACAGTGAATGCTGGACGTGGGCACCAGTGACTCCAGTGAGTAGCGGGTAAAAGGATGGACGGACAGAAACAGTTTTTGATGTCATCCCTAAAAAGGATGATTTTGTCCCAGAGGTCCATGTCTGCATTGGAGTTCAACACTGAACTAGAGAAGACAAGTAGCTCCAAGATAACTCTGCATGTATCCTAAACAAAATTAAAGTTTAATATGTGATAGCTTTTTTGAAACAGAAAAGCTCTCATGATTTTGTGACCTGATCTTCACAGTACTCTCTTTTTGACATCATGCAAAACATTTAATTCAGAAAACATGTTGGCAAAATGAGTCAAGAACCAGCGGAGGTACTTGAACAATCTCCATCTTGGCATTTTTAATGGAAATAACTGAAAAATGTTTTTTCTCTGATCTGTGATCTGACACAATCAATCCATTGTGTCTTTTACCCATTTCCAACAAAGAACACTGATCACATTTTTGACTAAAACATGGGTAAAGTTTTGTTTTCCACGTTAGCTGCTGTTGTATTTGTGCTTTCATTTAAGGACAAATGCTTTATGTATCTGTTCATAGACAGTACGCAAAGAGAGAATCATGATGTTCAGAGCTGGCAATAATTTTCCATTTACCAAATCTCCAGAAATAATCACCATTTGCTTGTTTCATGTCTTAACTTTACGAACACTTAGGAAACTCGCAGCTCAACACAGATTGGGTGGAAGCTCTAGGTCGAAAACAATTTCACAAGTCCTTGACCCTTACCTTGGACTCGCATTTCCTGTGGGTGGCTGCTTTGCATACTAGAGGGAATACAACAAGAGAGAGGAGACAAAAAAAATGGAGAAACTTTAGTTATAATAATAATAATAATAATAATAATAATAATAATGAATTCCATTTATAATGCACTTTTCATTAATAAAAATCTCAAAGTGCTACAAAGTGTAATAAAGCAAAGATCAAAATAAAACAAGTGATAAAATCAAATAAAATCAATAATAATATCGACTAAGATCAAAGATAAAATCATGTGGATGCAGATTAGGCTTGCTTAAAAAATAAATAAAATAAAACAAGTGATAAAATCAAGTAAAATCAATAATGATATCAGCTAAGATCAAAGATAAAATCATGTGGAGGCAGAATAGGCTTGCTTAAAAAGAAAGGTCTTTATGCTGCTTTTAAAGTCAACCAGTGACTGTGGAGCTCTCAGGTCATCAGGGAGGGAGTTCCACAGGCGGGGGGCAGCCACACAGAATGCTCGGTCTCCCATGGTCCTCAATTTGGTCCGAGGAATATGAAGGAAATTACTGTTCTGTGATCGTAGAGACCGGGTGGATGAATATGGTGCAAGAATGTCCTTTAGATAGTCAGGTGAAGTGCCGTGCAAGCATTGATGGGTAATGAGAGCAGTTTTGTACTGAATTCTGTAGGTGACAGGAAGCCAATGGAGGTTATGGAGAATGGGTGTAATATGTTCAAATTTACGAACTCTCAACAGAATCCTTGCTGCACTGTTTTGAATGTATTGAAGTTTCTGAAGGTTTTTGCCAGGGATACCAATAAACAGGGAGTTGCAGTAGTCGAGCCTGGAGGAGACAAAGGCATGGACGAGTTTCTCAGCATCAGGAAAAGTCAGAGATGGGCGAAGTCTGGAGATGTTTCGAAGATGGAAGAAGCAGGTTTTAAACAGATGCTTAATGTGATTTTCAAATGTAAGATGAGAGTCCATTTTTATTCCAAGATTTGTAACAGAGGTGGAGAGGGGGATGTCTTGACCAGAGAAGGAGATTGTTGTTAAAGTTGATGTTTGTATCTGGTGAGGGGTGCCAATCAATATGGCCTCAGTCTTCGAGCAGTTTAATTGAAGAAAATTCTGATTCATCCATGCCTTTATTTCCTCCAGGCAGGCAGAGAGAACAGTGAGTGAAGACGGAGATAGGGATGATGATGATGTTCCAGTCCTGATGTAAAGCTGTGTGTCGTCGGCATAGCAGTGAAAAGAAATGTTGAACTGATTAATAATTTGACCTAAAGGCAGCATGTAGAGGGAAAACAGCAGGGGCCCCAGAACTGACCCCTGAGGGACACCACAGGAGACACCGACTGTCTGGGAAGTGGCATTGCCAAGGCTAACACATTCCAGCCTATCGGAGAGGAAAGATTTGAACCAGTCCAGGACAGTGTCACAGAGACCGACCTCCACATGAAGACGGTGGAGGAGGATACTATGGTCCACAGTGTCGAAGGCTGCAGTGAGGTCAAGGAGGACAAGGATGGAGGGAGAACCAGTGTCAGCAGCCATGAGGACATCATTTGTTACTCTCAGCAGGGCAGTCACTAGTTATGCAAGAGTCCAATTATTTACAACCCCAATTCATAAAACATAAATAATAAAAATGGATCGCAATGATTTGTACCGTATTTTTTGTCATATAAGTCGCACATTTTTGCATAAATTTGCAAGTCCTGTGACTTACAAGCAACTAATATACATTTTATTCCCCATATTTATAAACTAATTTTTGGCTTATATCTGACGATTTCATTCATTCTGACAGAAAATATTGAACATTACCATTTTCATCTGCTAGAGGGCCCTCAACTAATATGGCAAACAAAGTGTCTTATTAATAGGTAAAAGCGGCTATTAATGAGCCACTTGGCTTGCCATACAAAGCCACCTTCGTTTTGCTCCAGAACTCCTGGAGCAAACGTCAAATCAGCTGCATTTTGCCGTGCCGCCCAGGTGAAATGCAGCTGGTTTGACCATTAAAATGCATTTATTAAGGAAATGTTCAACAGACACACCTTTAGTATAATTTCAAGCAAACAATTGTTTTTAAGCGTTAATCTTGATAAATTTAGAAGAAATGCATGAGGCCTCCCTCTGTGCACTCCCGCTTCCGCAAATTAATTTTTGAAATGCAGCTGATTTGACAGTCAAAGTGCATTTATTAAGAAAAAGTTAAACCAAGACACACCTTTACTATAATTTCAAGCAAACAAATAATTGTTTTTAAGTGTTAATCTTGTTAAATTCTTGTTAAAATCCTCCCGTGGCCGCCATTTGGCAGCCAAACAATTTTTTGGCACAACACCACCTCACATTTCCGGTTGGTCAGCGGTGACGCATAATAGATGCGACTTATACGGCGAAGCAATGCATTATGGATTTTTCCACTTTATTAGACATATTTGGACTGATGCGACTTATACAGCAGTGCGACATGTACAGCGGCAAGTACGGTAAATCATAAAACTGTGGTTTATTCACAATGGAGCGTAGATAAACTAAAGTAAGGGTTTATGAAATTTGCAAATCATTGCATTTTGTTTTTATTTACATTTTGAACAACGTCCCAACATTTTCAGAATTAAAGTTGTACTTTAACATACCAACAAGTTGTCTAAAAATGAATACAAAGGGTCAGATTGTTTATTTTTACTGACAATCAGAAAATTTCTGCAACTTTTTAAAAACATATTATTTTGAGCCATCAGCTGTGCAAGACTTACCTCTGCAGAAGGAGCCCACGTTGTCGATGTTCTGTCGACACACACCGCACTGTCGCTTCTTCTTAAACGTCTTCTCCTTGAAGACGTGGGGCTCTCCCTTTCCAGACTGATGAAAAGGACAAACAACACATTTAATAACAGTCCAACACCTGACACTGCCTTTGATAGACCAGCCAATGGACTGTTGTGTCTCACTGCTGCTGAAAAAAGATATCCATGTTTGACCTTCTTAGAGTTTAACTCTGAGGAGGGCTTACGCTTGTTTTACACTGAAAGCCAAGGTATTTGACAGAAACAAAGACAAGAAGGTTCTTGAGTGACTTTGTGGACGAGCTTTAACCTGTTAATACGACTGGCCTGAGTGCATATTTCTCTGCATACATGGATTTACTGCAGCAGCATCAACTTTTCACTCCTCTTGCCTCTTGAACTTCTGTTCTGGTTGTGGAACTGTCTTTCAGTAATAATCCCTGCACCTCCCACACATGCCCTTTTATAATCCTATGCTTGTGCGTGCGAGGAAAAGCTATGTGAAAAAAAAAAAGTTGAAGTGTTTGTTTAAAGAGAACTAGATAAAATTAACTTCTTTTTCCCATGTTCACATGTGAGTACAGTATTTTCTGGTGTATAGGTCACACCTGTGTATAGGTCGCATTGTCCAATTATCACCAATAGATTGGAAAAATCCCTAGATAGGTCGCACTGGTGTATAGGTCGCACCTACGTTTAGCTCTGCTGCAAATGTCTGCCACAGGAGCGCACAGCAAGGCTTTTAAGAAGATTAACACTTAAAAACAATTATTTGTTTGATAAAAATTATAGCAAATATATGTCTGAGCTGAACTTTTCCTTAATAAATGAACGTAATTGTGAAATGAGCTGGATTTAAAAATTTGTTTCACAGAAAGTGATAACAAGCCATATATAGGTCGCACCTGTGTACAGTATAGGTCGCAGGCCATGAAAGAACCATAAAAAGGTGCGACCTATACACTGGAAAATACGGTATATGTGCATGCGTGTGCGTTGAAATCATTCCTGCCCAGCGCCTCTTTTGTTTCCCAGCACGGGATTATGAACATGGCTGACTGAGCTTGACGTGACTCCGTGGTAACTTTGAACATGAGAGCCCCCCAACAACCAAGGGGCAAGGATGAAGACAATGGGAGAAGGAGGAGAAGAGGTGGGATAAAGAATGTTGGAGACATTGTGAACAATGTGCACTGTCATGCTGAGAGGCAGCACAGATATTCTGGAAACCATAATCATCTAATCAAAACTGCAGGATTTGATTTCCAACCAGCAAGAAAACATAAATGCACAAACACTTAGCCAACCAAAACATACTTCTCTGACTCACTGTCTATCAGACATAGTGATTCTTTTACACTGTGTGCTTACTCTCAGGGTAACAACAGAACTGTTCTGTTTGTGCACTTTTTCCATCAATCTGCTATTCTCACCATGTTCTGGGACTGGGCTGTGTTTGGACAGCTGCCTGCCTGGCATCACCCTCAGCCAGCTGTATTCAGCTGCTGGCTTGTTCTTACGAGTGTGCCATGACCACAGCACCCTGGCTGGAGGAGCCGAACTGAGTGGGTGGTTCAGCGGGGGCAAAGACGGTTACGTAACGTGGCCTGCTGGGTGGTAGATGCTTTCCGTAACTTGTAAATTTCCATTGTTGTGGTGTTTGGTGCCCTTATTCTGGGTGAGGTAATGGAAGATGCAAAAGAAGCCCTTGTAGATAAATTAAATTTGAAATACTATCAAAGTCCATACATTAGATCTGAGAAGGCTCAGACAGTATTGTGTCCTCTGAAGCAATCTGCGGGGATGGGAGGTTATGAGGAAGTATGGTGTGCTGGGGTGGTTTCTAGGAGTTATCTGGTTCCTGCACCACCCAAGGAAGAAACTAAGATTGATCCACAGTCTCGGCATGAAGGTTCAGACATCACCAGAGCGGCTCTTGTTCAAAATCAATCCAAATTATGATATTTATGGATATAATCTTGAGGCACAGTTATGGAGCAGAGGGTATTTATGCAGATAAAGTAGGGGTATCTCCATTGGCATCTTCAGGCCTTGACCTTCTGTGTGCACTGCAGAGAATCACAACCAAGTATAAAGTTCCTCTTATCCTACCACAATACTCAACAGTACAGTAATAAGATGAAATGCTTCGTCTAGGTCGGGGGGAGTCTTACCTTAAATCTGTGGGGTTAAGTGTTTAGGAATCTTGTTTTTAAGTGACGACAGACAAAGGATCACGGCCTCGTCCAAAGTGATAACGGTAACTGGTCTGTCATGGTGAAGAAAGAGCTCAGCCAAAAGTCAAAGTACTTGCGTAACTTGTTTCTAAAGGCTCCAGTATAGCTTTGCGTTTGGCCGTACGCCGCTCTACGCCGTTCGAACGCAGAGGCACAAGCGTATCGCCGCAGGGCACGTACGCGCCAAGCTCAAATTTTATGACCGCAAACGCAAACGTGTTGTCGCACAATAAACTGCCCAGCGCTGGACTGTTTTGTATGTGACACAAATGTATTAAATTCCCCTTCTTAATCCCTGATCTGGCCTTTTCTTTTGTTTTTTTGCCAAAAGTCAAGTGATCGCTTCCTCCTCCGCTGACTCCATGACTGAAATGATGAGGAAATTAATGAATTTGTCACAAGCGAATTAAACTCGGGTCCAACGTGGCTGCGCAAGGTTCTGCAGATTTCCTGGTGTACTGGTCTGATATGTGGACTGCAGGACCAGCGCTCCCTGTTTTTAGTTTATTTTTTAGAACTTTTTATTAACATATAAACACAGAACACCGCTGCCGCAGAAGCTGCCGGCTCTCGCCTTTTTTTCCCCACCCAACCTGTCAATCAATTCAGTAGGCGTGTCAGCAAATGACCAATCAGCGACCTCAATTTGTCCCATAGGTAAACTCTCTGCCCTGCATTTGCTCAAATGACGTCAAGAATTTGGTGCGAAAACGCTGGAGCCTCACGCTAAGCTATGGGGGTGAACTGCTCGCACACAGAACGCGCGCACGGACCGGCGTACGGCCGAACGCAGAGCTCTACTGGAGCCTTAACACTCATCTATGGTCATGAGATGTGGATCATGACTGAAATAATGAGGTCCAGGACGCAAGCGGCTACAGGGTGGTTGGATTCAAAGTCTTAGGTCATTTTTACACACATGGTAGACGGTTC
The DNA here is from genome assembly GCA_038048925.1 of Garcialebias charrua. Taxonomy (NCBI): domain Eukaryota; kingdom Metazoa; phylum Chordata; class Actinopteri; order Cyprinodontiformes; family Rivulidae; genus Garcialebias; species Garcialebias charrua. The sequence continues at coordinate 41,454 of JBBPBX010018141.1, forward strand.
GATTGGGGACCAAAATTCGGAACATTTAATTAGATTTGCAGCTGGTGCAGTTCATGTTCACAC
>JBBPBX010018142.1:0-45991 GCA_038048925.1 Garcialebias charrua
ACAGGTACCGCTGAGGTCACATGGGATTCCCCAACCGAGACCACAGACCCGGTAAGTGAACCTTCAACTACAGGTGAGACAGAGGAGACTCAACAATTGGACCAGACTCTGGCCCATCACGAGGACCTCCTCTGCGAGCTGACAACTTCAGCACTCACTGAACACTACCTACCACCGGTAGAAGAAGGTGTGGAGATCCAAGTGTCCCACACCGATGACGCTGTACTGTCCTATGGGACAGGTAATGCGGCATACAGCCAAGCTTTCAGTGAAGTCTTGGTTCAAGGACATCTGAGCCCACAAGGTGACAGTCTACTACACGCTGACAGTCACTTGGACTTCATTGTTACAGATTTTGAGGACCCCTCCTCAAACAAAAGGGGGGCTGACTCACACTTCCTACCACAGGTAGAGGATGGTGTAAAGATCCAAGGATCACACACCGTGGACGCTGTACTGTCCTGTGGGACAGGTAATTCGGCATACAGCCAAGTTTTCAGTGAAGTCTTGGTTCGAGGACATCTGAGTCCAAAAAGTGACAGTCTACAACACTCTGACAGTCACTTGGGCTCCATTGTTACAGATTTTGAGGACCCCTCCTTAAACAAAAGGGGGGCAGACTCACACTTCCTACCACGGGTAGAGGACGGTGTAGAGGTCCAAGGATCACGCACCGAGAACGCTGTGCTGTCCTCTGGGACAGGTAATTCAGTTATCAGCCAAGCGTTCAATGAAACCTTGGTTCAAGAGCATTTGAATCTAGAACTACTCAGAAATGACATAGTTCTTACAGACTCAAAGAGCACCTCTTCATTCATGAAGTGGGAAGACATACATCACAACGACAGAGACACGCCTGCGACGGCGCCGACAGTTGTGACACACCTGCATTACGCAGAAAGAGGTAAACGTACAGAGATACGTTGGCCGAAACCTATAAGGTTCCTGAACAAGGTTCCCCATAAACTGCGCGAACAGCTTAAACTAAACAATGGCATCCTAACTCGTGCCCATGGACGGACGTCCACACCCGTGTGCTTGGTCCCTCATGACCACAGGGGGGTGATGTTAGGCCATGCCCATGTCAAGGACAAAGATTTCAATAACCCCACAAACGACAAAGATCTCGCAAACTCACAGACTTCATGGGAAAAGAAGGTCGTCCAAGCACAGGATAGTAAATAAACTAAACAGTTTAAACTATTCTAGTTGCGAAAAGAAACCGTTCCAACTAGAACTTAGAAACGCTAAGCATAAAACCCACAACAAAAACTAACCTTAACAACCGTTTAAATCTGCAGGATTTAATTGACATCGGTTATAAAGCTAAGAACTGTTTTTCTTGTGTGTGACGTGGAATCTGACGACCAGAGTGAGTTTGACGTAGTGAAACGTTGTTTTTAGTTGCTTAATTGCTACTTTTGTGTTATTGAAGTTGTTATTGTTTTCTGAACACTCCCAGCCAAAAGAGGTTTTGATTGTTGATAAGTTGAAGACTTAAATGGATTTTAACTATGCCAACATGCTGTTCATTTTGTTAAAGATCTCAATCTTTGAAGAGTCATAGTAGATTAATACTACTTAAGGTACTATAATCTACACTGATCTCCCAATCATTTAGGTAGAACCGATTCGATCGTTTCTATTCTAGATCTATTCATTTTGATGAGTCTCGCCATAGACTTCAAAATTTTTAGGGATTACCAAATCTTGCGTCGTTCGTCTAAAAGACAACAGACATTTAGACCAAACTAGATTTCATTTTTTTTAGTTTAACCTAAACTAAATAATGAATGGAGGAATAGTTTGAAAGAAGAGGCCTTCGTTACAGAAGCCCTCCACATTTCTATAGGTATAGATCCCTATATCTGATTTTTACAGCATTGATCCACCCCTTAATTGGTAATTGTAGCTGATCTAATCCATGATAGCTTACATACCAGGTGCATATAGGTAAGGCTTAATGTAGAATCCCAATCATAAGCCCACCTAAAACCACATAATTGCATGACACATTGAACCAGGGTGGCACCGACTGGAAGCCATCCAGCCTGCAACCTTCGATGTGGGGACCTGCTGATCCAACGTTGGTCTTCAACCTTCATCCAAGGCCCGCCTCCTCTGCTTCAATCGAGGGATCCCCTCTACATGCTGATTAAAACTATTCTTGCTGATGAAATCAATAACCCCCATCGTTGTGGATTTACCGTTGTGGATTATAAGACTTTGTTTTCCAAGGGATCACAGACTCAGTTCTCCATGGGTTAACAGACTATGTTTTCCAAAGGATTAAAAGCTTGCCGCAATGGGATTACCTACGAACAGTATGGAATTTCCAAAAACATTATGGGAGTATAATTTTGAACTTTTTGATTTTTTTTTTTCCACTTGCTGGATTACATAGAGGTCAGAGACATTCGGTGGTATCCTTTCGTGTTGGAACTCATCCCCAAGGACAGGCGATGACTTCCAAAAAGGGGGACTGTAGTGATATAGGCCTCTGTCTTGACCTTCAAGGACACCTCTCTGCATCTCTTTGGAACTCTCAGTGTTACACCTTCTTGAAGCCTTCAAGGAGACGAGTAAACACTATTTTGGTTAACAATTATTATGAATTAATGGACACTAATTAATCAGATTGAACTTTCTCTTTAATGTGTGTTAATTCAGAATTGATCAAACAGTATTTTTGTCATTTCAATGATGATTTTACTAAGCTGGTATATTTTAAATATGACAAAGTTAAGAGAACATCTCAGAATGATCGTGCTTTAAACTGTCTGCTCTATGCAGAATGTGTCTAAAGTTGAATGAACAATTCTTCGTATTTGTTTGAACTGTTGTTGTTTCAAAGGAAAAGTGCTAGACATAGCTTGCTTTCGGTCTCCCGTCCTTTCTAAAAACAATGAATCTGTTCTCAAAACAAAGTACTGACTTGTTCACATGCACCACCTGCATCCTCTCAAGTATGTTTTCTATGTTTTGTCTACCCTATCATCTGTCACTCAAACTCACTCAGTTGCAAAGTCACTCCTTCTCTAGTGATGGACAGCCAATCAGCAGGAAGTATGTGACTAAGTCACACCCCCTTCTTAAAGGGCACTTCCTGCATTTTTGGCTTTAGTTTTTTTGGGAAGAGAACTTACTGCCAACTGCTTCTCCCCTCTGGAAAGCGAGAGACGTTCCGGTCATGTGTCAACGACCCACGTCTCAGCTGGAGTTACAGTAAAGCTTACTGTAACTCGTCACTCATTTCTGGAAGAATTTGTTTTCTAAAGTTTTATTTTGAAAGCCAGTCTGTGCGCTTGACCGTTGTTTCCTGCCGAGGGAGGCGAGTTCCTCGTATCGTGAATCAGCCACACACGCTGAAGTTCCAACTGGACGGCCACTGGACAAACCCATCCACGTGTGTGTCCACAAACTTCTCCACTCTTGTCTCCAAGAGACGAACCTTCAACAGGTAACGAGCCGTGGTGTGTTTGAGCGTACGGGAGCCCAGCAGTCTGCTCGTGTGGGGGAAACGGTGTCACCCAGTCTGGTTCAAAGTAACCAACTTTAGCTTAACTTAGCTTCCAGTATTCCTTCCTCCTATTTCTTATTTTTCATAAGCATTTAATCATCATGGTAAACTTTAAGTAATGTGCCAACAGAAAGGTCCAACTGTCTGTTTGTTTTAATTTGAATTCTTGTCAACGTAGTTATTAAATCAGAGCTAATATCGATACAAATGTTTAATGTAATTCTTGTGATAGTTTCAATAAAAGGTCTATTTTTTGGTAGACCAACATAAGTTGAGTCTCCTGTGAAGTTACATTTCTGGCTAATCACATCGTTAGATTTGTTGATTTAATCTGAAAAGTTGAGACCCCGTGAACTTGGTGGCATGTTTGTGCAGATAAAAGTCTGCTCATACCTGCACGTCTAAAACTATAGGTAAGTCAGTAAACTGACCTCGTTTGTGTTCAATTACACAAACGGCCTATAGATTTCCTCTACACATCCAACAACAAATGCAAGAGAAAAACAGTAATAACATCTAGAATTAACTAAGAAAAACATCAACTAGTAATACACTAAGCCTAATATAGTGGAAATAAACAGCAGCACGAACATGAGTTTGTATGAGCAGATGGTCACAGATGAACACAGATGAACACAGCAACAAGAAAACAGATCAGCATCAGCACAATGTGATATTTTGCAGTGTTTATTTTTTATTTTATTTTTATTTATTCATGAGTCTAACAGCCTCAGGGTAGAAGCTGTTCCTCAGTCTAGTGGTTCTACATTTGATGCTCCTCAACCTCCGTCCTGAGGGGAGTGGGGCAAAGAGTGAGTGTGCTGGGTGAGTGAGGTCTTTCATGATGCAGGTGGCTCTTTTCCTGCATCTGGAGGTGTAAATGTCTGTGATGGTGGGGAGACTGACTCCAACAGACTTCTGTGCAGCCTTCACCACTCTCTGTAGAGCTTTCCTCTCTGCAACTGTGCAGCCTCCATGCCACACGTTGATGCTGGAGCACAGGACGCTCTCCACTGCACACCTGTAGAACGAGGTGAGAACTGGGCTGCTCAGACCAGCACGTCTCAGCCGTCTGAGGAAGTAGAGTCTCTGATGACCTTTCTTGATCAGGCTGGTGGTGTTGTTGCTCCAGCTGAGGTTATCATTCATGTGTACACCCAAGTATTTGTAGCTGGAGACCACTTCCACTGCAGACCCACCTATTTTCAGTGGGGCGTGGGTGTGTTTGTTCCTTCTGAAGTCCACAATCATCTCCTTTGTCTTCTTCACATTCATGTGAAGATTATTCTCTTTGCACCAGCTCTCCAGGTGTTCCACCTCCTGTCTGTAGCTGGACTCATCATTGTTTGTGATGCATCCCACCACCGCTGTATCATCTGCAAACTTAACAATATGACAGCCTGGAAGTGTGGCTGTACAATCATATGTGAGCAGAGTGAACAGAAGGGGGCTCAGCACACATCCTTGAGGAGAGCCAGTGCTGAGGGTTATGGTGGAGGAGGAGAAGTTGTGGATCTTCACGGACTGTGGTCTGTCTGTTAAGAAGTCTAGTACCCAGTTACAAATAGAGGGGCTTAGTCCAAGTATAGATAGTTTGTCTATCAGAGTTTGGGGGAATAATACTATCTTCTTTATTATAAATTGTAAAAACTGGTAAATGATCAGTCAAATCAGCCATCAAAATACCACTTATTATTTTATCATCTGTTAAGTTTGTGAAAATATTATCAATTGTTGTGGAACTGTGCATTGTTATTCTCATTGGATTTGATATCAAAGGGATATTGACAGGCAACATGCCTTTATGTGCCTGAAGGCCGAGATATAGCTATGCGTTCGGCCGTACACCGCTGTATGCCGTACTTACGCAGAGTCACAAGCGTAGCCCCGCAGGGCATGTACGCGCCAAGCTCAAATTTTACGACGGCATACGCGAGCGCGTTGTCTCACAATAAACTGCCCGGCGCCAGACTGTTTTGTATGAGACACAAATGTATTAAATTCCCCTTCTTCATCCCTGATCTGGACTTTTCTTTTGTTTTGTTTTTTTGCCAAAAGTCAAGTGATCGCTTCCTCCTCCGCTGACTCCATGACTGAAATGATAAGGAAATGAATGAATTTGTCACAAGCGAACTAAACTCATGTCCAACGTGGCTGCGCGAGGTTCTAAATATTTCCTGGTGTTCTGGTGTGCTGGACCAGCGTTCCCTTAACATATAAACACTGAATACCGCTGTGTCAGAAGCTGTGTGAAGTGCCTTTTTCCCCCCCACCGGACCTGTCAATCAATTCAGTAGGCGTGTCAGTAAATGACCAATCAGCGACCTCAATTTGTCCTGTAGGTAAACGCTCCGCCCTGCTGTTGCTCAAATGACGTCAAGAATTTGAAGCGAAAACGCGAGAATTAATTCGAGAACGAACGCAGAGCTGTGCTTGTGAATGCGCGTGTAGAGCGGCGTACAGGCCTTACGCAGAGCTATATCTCGGCCTTTATACATAAGCAACAACATGTTATAATTAACCAAATCATAGAACTACAGAATTTTCAGTTGATAAAATAGTCGACGGATATCTATAGTTTTTTTCATAATAATTGGTACAGCTCTTTTCTGTAAAATGAACAAAGGATTAGTTATAGTTTTACACGCTTTACCCCAGACTTCAATACAGTAAACCAAATAAGGAACAACTATTGCATTACATGGGCGTAGCCAGAATTTTTTGGGGGGCGGTTCGTTTTAAAGGAGAAGTTGACAATGCTGAACTAATGTGCCTGGATAGCTCAATGGATAAAGCGTCTGCCTTCAGTCCCAAAGCTCGTGGGATCAAGTCCCGCGTGGTACAACATTTTTATTTATTTATTATTCATTCCAGATTTAAAAAGCACAAGAAAACTATTTACAAAACGGCAAGAAATAAAACAATGCATTAAATGAAAGGAATCAGACGAAGAAAATAATCTTATCTGCCCCTTCTCAAACTATTTTTTTTTCAAACACTCTTTTATTGGATAAAAAAAGAAGAATGTGTTAACCACAGCCTGTGGTTAACACATTCTTCTTTCTTCACAGGCATATTAACTACTTTTTTTATCCAATAAAAGACAAATGTAAAATTAGTTGTTTGAATCGAGTGTTTGAAAAAAAAATAGTTTGAGAAGGGGCAGATAAGATTATTTTCTTCGTCTGATTCCTTTCATTTAATGCATTGTTTTATTCCTTGCTGTTTTGTAAATAGTTTTCTTGTGCTTTTTTAATTTGGAATGAATAAAAAAAAACAACAACGTTGTACCATGCGGGACTTGATCCCACGAGCTTTGAGACTGAAGGCAGACGCTTTATCCATTGAGCTATCCAGGCACATTAGTTTAGCATTGTCAACTTCTCCTTTAAAAGTGGGCGGTTCGTTCGAACCCCCCGAACCCCCCTTGCCTACGCCAATGCATTATACAACATAAACATTGCTTTATCAGTGAATAACTCGCTTACTTTATACAGAACTGCTATCGATCTAGATATTTATGTTCTCAAATTGTTCGTGTGAGGTCTCCATGTTAATTTCTCATCAATAATAACGCCCAAAAATTTTACCTCACTAACTCTACACATTTCAGTTCCATCTACCAAAAATAATAATAATAATAATAATAATAATTTTATTTAAAAGCGCCTTTCAGGACACCCAAGGACACTTAACAAACCAATACAGTGTAATACAGATCAAACAATATTAGTGACAAATTGAAATGTAAAATACATAAAGATTATAAAATGCAAAATAATAGAAATACATTTAGTAAAGTTAATGATAAGCTAGTCTAAAGAGATGTGTTTTCAGAGCAGTCTTGAACAGAGAAAGGGAGGTGTTGTTTTGAAGGTCTGGCTGTAGAGCGTTCTAGAGGTGAGGGGCAGAGCAGGTGAAGGCCCTGCTCCCCATGGTGGAGAGGCGGGCAGAGGGTACATGGAGATGTAGCGAAGAGGAGGATCTGAGAGAGCGTGATGGGATGGAGATTTGTAGGAGGTCAGATAGATAAGGAGGGGCAAGGTTGTGGATAGCTTGAACGTGAGGAGTAGAATTTTGAAGCTGATGCGTGATTTAACTGGGAGCCAGTGGAGCTGCTGCAGGACAGGAGTGATGTGGTTATAGTAGGAGGAGCCAGTGGAGCTGCTGCAGGACAGGAGTGATGTGGTTATAGTAGGAGGTTTTAGTGATAACACGGGCATCTGAGTTCTGGACCATCTATAACTTGTGGAGAGATTTGTTGGGGAGGCCGTAGAGAAGGGAGTTGCAGTAATCAATACGGGAAGTCACAAGACTGTGCACCAGGATGGCTGTGGAGCGGGGTGTGAGAGAAGGACGGAGACGGTTAATATTACGGAGGTGGAAATAGGCAGACCGAGTAATATTGTTGATGTATGAAGTGAAGGAGAGAGTGGTGTCGAGGATGACACCGATGCTCTTGGCCTGAGGGGAGGGGGATAGCAGAGAGTTGTTAAGGGGGACGAGAAGATGTTCTGATTTTGAGATAGAGTTTTTGGTACCGACAAGAATGATTTCTGTTTTGTTGCTGTTTAGTTGAAGGAAATTGTTAGAAAACCAGTGATTTAGCTCATTGAGACAGTCGGTGAGGATGGAGGGTGGGTGGGTGGAGTTAGGTTTTGATGACAGGTAGAGCTGTGTGTCACCAGCATAACAGTGTGCGTAAGATGTGACCTAGTGGAAGGAGGTAAATGATGATGAGGAGGGGTCTGAGGACAGAGCCTTGGGGGACACCCGTGGAGACAGGGGAAGACTGGGAAGGGAAGGATTTAAGCTGAATGAATTGAGTGCGATCAGAGAGATAGGAGTTGAACCAGTCTAACGGGGTACCTGAGATGCCAATGGAGGTTAGTCTGTTGAGGAGGATAGAATGACAGATGGTGTCGAAGGCAGACCTTAGATCAAGAAGAATCAGGATGGACAGAAGACCAGAGTCAGCAGCAAGAAGAAGGTCGTTAGTATTTTTTACGAGAGCTGTTTCTATGTTCACACTCCAATGGAGTGTGAACATCTGTTTTTCTGTTGCTCTTGGAGTGTGAACATCTGTTTTTCTGTTGCTTTGTATCAGCTCCCCGGGCGCTGACTACGGCTGCTCACTGCACCACCTGGTGGTGGTTGGGTTAAATGCAGAGGCCAATTTCGTCTGTCAAGTATGGGAAACATACACAGATGACAAAAATGTGACATTTATTTTTAATTTTTTTATCATGTAATAAGTTTTATCCAGATTTAATGATAACTTTTTTAGACAAAACCAATTTTGGATTTTCACAAATTCTGACTGTATTAACTCCAGCATTTGTTCTGTATCATCACCCTTACAAATAAATGTTGTGTCGTCTGCAAATAAAATACCGTATTTTTCGGACTATAGGTCGCGTTTTTTTTGTTGCCTAATTTGCATGCTCTGCGACTGATAGAGAGGTGAGACCTATTTATGGATTTTTCTCCCCATTTTTTTAGACTAATTTTTGGCTCAGATGTGACCATTTTTCATTTTGGCAAAAAATGGTGCAGTACCACTTTTGTCCGCTAGGGGACACTTCCAGAGAGTCCACCGACCGTTTCCAGCTCATGTGTCTGAAAAAAGCCTCCTTTGCTCGGACTGACTCTGTCACTGCCCGGCCTCCTGCTCTGGAGGTAACTACTGTTTGCTGTGTTTGTTAGCTGTTGTTAGCAAGATAAGTCAAGAACCACAGGACAGATTTTTATCAAACTTACAGAATGTAATCACTGTATGGACATTTACAACTGTTTAGCTTTATGAGATGTTTGAGATAAAAAAAAATTGATCTTTTATCTTTGTTGTTAGCAGTTAGCTTCCGTAAACAGATACCTACTATTTAGATAAATAGCTCATAAACCACTCGGCAGATATTTTTTCAGCTTACAGAGTGTAATTATATGGGTTTAATTTACAAACTGTTGACCTGTATGAGACATTTGAGATAAAATTTGTTTTTTTTTTATTCGCGTTTTTAGAGACGCCACCGTGTCGTGTTAGCTTCGGGTTTTTTCCTTGACTTTTTAGATAAATAACTCATAAACCACTCGGCGGATATTTTTTCAGCTTACAGAATGTAATTATATGGGTTTAATTTACAAACTGTTGACCTGTATGAGACATTTGAGATAAAATTTGATTTATTTATAATTTTATTTTTCCCCTCACTGGGCTGCCACCTTACCGTTGTGGAGGGGTTTGAGTGTCCCAATGATCCTAGGAGCTATGCTGTCAGGGGCTTCATGCCCCTAGTAGGGTCACCCAAGGCAGACAGGTCCTAGGTGAGGGACCAGACAAAGCGCAGCCCAAAGACCCCTTATGATGAGTTCAATTAATGGAAACAATGTTCCCTCGCCCGGACGCGGGTCACCGGGGCCCCACTCTGGAGCCAGGCCCGGAGGAGGGGCACGTTGGCGAGCGCCTGGTGGCCGGGCTTTTACCCATGGAGCTCGGCCGGGCACAGCCCGAAGAGGAGACGTGGGTCCCCCTTCCCATGGGCTCACCACCTGTGAGAGGGGCCAAAGGGGTCGGGTGCATTGTGGAATGGGGTGGCCGAGAGCGGGGACCCTGGCGGTCTGATCCTCGGCTACAGAAGCTGGCCATTGGGACATGGAATGTCACATCTCTGGTGGGGAAGGAGCCTGAGCTAGTGTGTGAGGTTGAGAGGTTCCGGCTAGCAATAGTCGGACTCACCTCAACGCATGGCTCTGGCTCTGGAACCAGTTTCCTTGAGAGGGGTTGGACACTCTTCCACTCTGGAGTTGCCCCTGGTGAGAGGCGCCGAGCAGGAGTGGGCATACTTGTTGCCCCCCATCTTGGTGCCTGTACGTTGGGGTTCACCCCGGTGAACGAGAGGGTAGCCTCCCTTTGCCTACGTGTGGGGGGACGGGCTCTGACTGTTGTTTGTGCCTATGCGCCAAACGGCAGCGCAGATTACCCACCCTTTTTGGAGTCCTTGGAGGGGGTATTGGAGGGTGCGCCTCCTGGGGACTCCCTTGTTCTGCTGGGGGACTTCAACGCTCACGTGGGCAATGACAGTGAGACCTGGAGGGGTGTGGTTGGGAGGAACGGCCCCCCTGATCTGAACCCGAGCGGTGTTCTGTTGTTGGACTTCTGTGCTCGTCATGGATTGTCCATAACAAACACCATGTTCAGGCATAAGGGTGTCCATATGTGCTCTTGGCACCAGGACACCCTAGGTCGCAGTTCGATGATCGACTTTGTTGTCGTCTCATCTGATCTGCGGCCGCATGTCTTGGACACTCGGGTGAAGAGAGGGGCGGAGCTGTCAACTGACCACTACCTGGTGGTGAGTTGGCTCCGATGGTGGGGGAGGATGCCGGTCAGACCTGGCAGACCCAAACGTATTGTGAGGGTCTGCTGGGAACGTCTGGCAGAGTCTCCCGTAAGACGGAGCTTTAACTCCCACCTCCGGGAGAGCTTTGAACACGTTCCGAGGGAGGCGGGGGACATGGAGTCCGAGTGGGCCGTGTTCCGCGCCTCTATTGTCGAGGCAGCTTATCGGAGCTGTGGCCGCAAGGTTGTTGGTGCCTGTCGTGGTGGCAACCCTCGAACCCGGTGGTGGACACCGGCAGTGAGGGATGCTGTCAGGCTGAAGAAGGAGTCCTATTGGGCCTTTTTGGCTTGTGGGACCCCGGAAGCAGCTGATAGGTACCGGCAGTCCAAGCGGCATGCGGCTCGGGTGGTTGCTGAGGCAAAAACTCGGGCGTGGGAGGAGTTCGGAGAGGCCATGGAGAATGACTTCCGTACGGCTTCGAGGCGATTCTGGTCCACCATCCGGCGTCTCAGGGGGGGAAAGCGGTACGCGACCAACACCATTTATGGTGGGGATGGCGTGCTGTTGACCTCAACTCGGGATGTTGTGAGTCGGTGGGCGGAATACTTCGAAGACCTCCTCAATCCTACTGGCACGTCTTCCACTGAGGAAGCGGAGCCTGGGGACTTTGGGTCGGGCTCTCCAATCTCTGGTGCTGAGGTCGCCGAGGTGGTTAAAAAGCTCCGCGGTGGCAGGGCTCCGGGGGTGGATGAGATTCGTCCTGAGTTCCTTAGGGCTCTGGATGTTGTGGGGTTGTGTTGGCTTACGCGACTCTGCAATATCGCGTGGACATCGGGGGCAGTTCCCTTGGATTGGCAGACTGGGGTGGTGGTTCCCCTATTCAAAAAGGGGGACCGTAGGGTGTGTTCCAACTATAGGGGGATCACACTCTTAAGCCTCCCTGGTAAGGTCTATTCAGGGGTTCTGGAGAGGAGGGTCCGTCGGATAGTCGAACCTCGGATTCAGGAGGAGCAGTGTGGTTTTCGTCCTGGTCGTGGAACACTAGACCAGCTCTACACCCTCAACAGGGTCCTGGAGGGTGCGTGGGAGTTTGCCCAACCAGTTTACATGTGCTTTGTGGACTTGGAAAAGGCATTCGACCGCGTCCCTCGGGGGATTCTGTGGGGGGTACTCCGGGAGTATGGGGTACCAGGCCCTTTGATATGGGCTGTTAGGTCCCTGTACGACCGATGTCAGAGCTTGGTCCGCATCGCTGGCAGTAATAATAATAATAATAATAAATTCAATTTATACCGCTTTTCATTAATAAAAATCTCAAAGTGCTACAACAATAAAACAAGTGATAAAATCAAATAAAATCAATAATGGTATCAACTAAGATTAAAGAGTAAGTCGGGCTCGTTTCCGGTGAGAGTTGGACTCCGCCAAGGTTGCCCTTTGTCACCGATTCTGTTCATAACTTTTATGGACAGAATTTCTAGGCGCAGCCAAGGTGTTGAGAGGATCCGTTTTGGTGGCCTTAGAATTGCTTCTTTGTTTTTTGCAGATGATGTTGTCCTATTGGCTTCATCAGTTTGTGATCTACAGCTTTCGCTGGAGCGGTTTGCAGCCGAATGTGATGTGGCCGGGATGAGGATCAGTTCCTCCAAATCCGAGGCCATGGTCTTGAGCCGGAAAAGGGTAGCATGCCTTCTCCAGGTCGGGGAGGAGGTCCTTCCCCAAGTGGAGGAGTTTAAGTATCTCGGGGTCTTGTTCACGAATGAGGGAAAACTGGAGCGTGAGATCGATAGGCGGATAGGTGCAGCGTCCGCAGTGAAGCGGGCGCTGTACCGGTCTGTCGTGGTGAAGAGAGAGCTGAGTCAAAAGGCAAAGCTCTCAATTTACCGATCGATCTACGTTCCTACCCTCATCTATGGTCATGAGCTTTGGGTTATGACCGAAAGAACGAGATCTCGGATACAAGCTGCTGAAATGAGTTTTCTCCGCAGGGTGTCCATGGATGGATGGATGGATGGATGGATAATTTATTTTCGCAGCGCACGCGACGGATTTGGAAAAAGTCAAAGCGAAACAATTTAATTCCAGCAGATTAGACCATTTCGTGAATTTATTAAGGAACGGTTAAGCTCAGGAACCCTTGTGCTATAATGTCAGCTATAATTTTTAGCAAACAAATAATTGTTTTTACCTTGTTAATCTTCTTAAAAGCCTTGCTGTGCGGTCCTGTGGCAGACATTTGCAACAGAGCTAAACACTCGGACCACATTTCCGGGTTGTCTCAGCGGTGACGCTTCACGTCAGCGGTGGATGACGCGTTATGTCGGCGGTGACGTAGGTGCGACCTATATGTAGGTGCGACCCGTTTATGGATTTTTCCAATTTTTTGGCAATAATTGGACAAAACGACCTATATTCCGGTGCGACCTACAGTCCGAAAAATACGGTGCATCTAAAAATGTCTGACACATTAACCACGTCATTTACATATAAATTAAATAACCTGGGTCCAAGTACTGAGCCCTGAGGCACTCCAAATGTGATATTACTAAATTTGGATCTCATGTCATGAATTTGAACAAATTGTTTTCAATCATCCAAATAACTATTTACCCACTTTAATGCTGTCCCTCTAATACCATATTTATATAGTTTATCAAGAAGAATTCCATGATTATAGTATCAAATGCCTTCCTTAAATCAACATAAATACTAATACAACTCTTCCTTTGATCAACTGCATTTGTTATTTGTTCCACCAGTTCAACAAGTGCCATTGATGTAGAATTATTATTTTTTAATCCATATTGACTGTTACTTAGTGTGTTTTGTTTATCAATGAATTGATCCAATCTGATCCCAAAAAAATTCTTTAAAATTTTTGAAAATTGTGGCAATGGTGATATTGGTCTATAATTATTAAAGTCATGCTTATCCCCATTTTTTAAAAGTGGAACCACTTTGGCTGTTTTCATATTATTTGGAAATATTCCTGATTTGAATGACAGGTTACAGATGTGTACAAATAGCTCAATGACATAACTCATTATATATTTTACAAACATCATATCCATGTCAACTCAATCCTTAGATCTTTTATCTGCAAGGTCATTTACAACATCCATTACCTCTTCTTTGTTAGTTCCTTCCAAAAAGATACTATTGGCACAACTCGTAATTGTGTGATTCACGTTTGTATCTACTGTAGGTATTTTGTTTGCAAGGCTTGGGCCAACATTTACAAAATAATTATTAAACTCATTTACAATCACATTTTGGTCATGGATATCATTACCATCCTTAACAAAATATTGTGGAATACTTGATTTGGATTCATGATTTTTTTAGAACGCTATTCATTATTTGCCATGTTGTTCTCACATTACCATTACTTTTGTCTAATAAATTACTATAATAGTCCTCAAATGTTTGGTGAGGATTCTTGTTTTTTGGTATGCTAATCAGCACATTATGTAAAATATGAAAGCTCTGTATCAAATCCCTTCGGTGTTTCAAATAGTGTGAGACTGGGTAGCATCCTGTCTCCCTTTTTATTAATATGTAATAATAATAATTCCACTCAAAATTGAGGATGTTGAGATTTGTAGAGTGAGTGAGGTGAAGTTTTTGGGTGTTATCATTGATGACAAACTGACATGGAAACAACACATAAATTCTGTAAGAATAAAAATAGCTAAATCGATAGCAGTACTGTACAAAGTCAGAGACCTATTGAATGATAAAGCTCTGTATTTGTTGTATAACACAATCATTGTTCCACACTTAATCTATTGTATTGATGTTTGGGGGAATGCGTGTAAAACAATCACAAAACCTATTTTTGTATTACAGAAAAGAGCCGTAAGAATTATCACTAGAAAGCATTACCGTCATCCATCAAGTACATTATTTTATCAACTAAAGTTATTGAAGTTCCATGATTTGGTAGACTATAATATTTTATCAGTTATGTATAGAGCTCAAAATAATGCATTACCTTTAAATATCCAAATGCACTTTGTTAAAAGACAAAGTTGTTATAATCTTAAGGGGACAGAGTTGTTTGTAAAACCACAATTCAGAACCAGTTTGAAGGGACGTTCTACCTCAATTCAGGGAATTAGATTATGGAATGGCTTGGAGAATGTAGTTAAAAATGCCAAGTCAATGTTTACATTTAAAAAAATGATCAAAACAAATGTGTTAAAAAAATATATATGAAATAGCGTAATGTGTATTGTATTAGTTAGAAAATTAGAAAGAGTTAGTCATTTTGTACTGTTGGCTGAAGATTATTATTGTTTAATCTGATTGTTGGAAAAAGTTGGTTGAAGATTATTATTGTTTACATGGTTGATTATTGTTGTTTAATCTGATTGTTGGAAGTAAGGGGCAGATATAATAAGATTTATTCTTCTTTCTGCTACCTTTCATTTTTTTACATTTTGTACACAATCATTTATGAGATCGTCTTGTATTGTTTCTTTTGTAAAAAAAATGAACAAATTTAATAAACATAAACATAAACATGTACATGGATGATCTATCAAAGCTTTTAAATGACTGTGGAACAGGCTGTAGGGTTAGTAACAGGATCATCAACCTTTTAATGTATGCTGATGTTTTAGTAATTTTTTGACCTTATACTGCTGGCAAACAAGAGCTGCTGCAGGTGTGCTCTGATTATGGAAAAGACTTTGATATAAAATATAATTCTAATAAAAGTAGCATAATAATTCTGTGGAGCAGAGAGGACTCTGAGTTGATGTTCCCTGATTTCTTTCTGTTGGGCAACAGGCTGAATGTCAGTGATGAATGTAAATACTTGGGGCACTATGTGACTGCATTCCTGTCAGATGATAGAGACATTTACAGTCCATGTCGTATGCTCCATGAACAAGATAACACGCTGATCCGTAGATTTGGAATGTGCTCTACATCTGTTAAGATCCAACTCTTAAAGGTCTACTGCACTCCTATGTATCCTGCTCACATGTGGATATGTTATAAAAGGAACAGTATATATAGACTACATACATACATGTGGTTGTGTCCATATCACCCAGCTCTAGCGTGACCTCAGCAGAAGTAAGGAGTACTTTCAGGAGGATTAACCCTCACAAAGCAACCGGCCCAGACAACATCCTCGGGAAAGTGTTGATAGAATGTGTTGATTAGCTCTGCAAGGTGCTGGTCGACATCTTTAACTCCTCTCTTACCCTGGCAACAGTTTCCACTTGCTTGAAGACTGCCACCATCATCCCAGTCCCAAAGAGCTCTACATTGACTGGTCTGAATGAATACTGGCCAATAGCCCTCAACCTCGATAGTTGCTAAATACTTCGAAAAACTGGTCATGACCCACATCAAAACAACCATCAACATCAACGAGGACCCTCACCAGTACGCAGAGAGTAATGAACCTGTAGAATCTATTTTGATATCCACAATATTCTTGAGGGTGTCACTGTAGAAGCGAATGTGCATTGTACTTCCTGTCCGACACCGGAAGTGCCTGTATTCCATAGGCGGAGTATGGATCGCGGGTGTTTTTGAAAGTTATTTTCATTCATTTTATCGGAGCAAACACAGCTTTTGTTTAAACGGAACGTTTACTGAAATGTCCTACCGGGGTTCAGGTACCTGCTGTGCTGTTCGCGGCTGCACCAACAACCGGACCAAGCTAAATCTTTGGCTAAAACAACAGTGTTTTCAACACGGACCCAAAACAAAGAAAGAGTGTTCCTGCATCCTTCTCTATGGCTGTGTCTGCGCGATCAGGTAACATCTGTAATTTCTTTTTATTCAGGGAGGGTTTATTAATGAGAGTTTTGGATGATTTACTGTCTTAAAACGATATATGTCAGGCGCGACCGGTATTTTTAGCCGAGATAGCTGCTAATAAACCTTAGCCGAGAGGCCGGAGCTAACGCGTTCGCTATTTATGTAGTTTTAAATTATGTCTGCGCGATCAGGTAACATCTTTTTATTCGGGGAGGGTTTATAAATGAGAGTTTTGGAAGATTTACTGTCTTAAAACGATAGATCTCAGACGCGACAGGTACTTTTAGCCGAGATAGCTGCTAACAAACCTTAGCCGAGAGGCCGGAGCAAACGCGTTCGCTATTTATGTATTTTTAAATTATGTCAGCGCGATCAGGTCACATCTGTTATTTCTTTTTATTCGGGGAGGGATATTAATGAGAGTTTTGGATGATTTACTGTCTTAAAACGATAGATCTCAGATGCGACCGGTATTTTTAGCCGAGATAGCAGCTAACAAACCTTAGCCGAGAGGCCGGAGCAAACGCGTTCGCTATTTAGGTATTTTTAAATTATGTCAGCGCGATCAGGTCACATCTGTTATTTCTTTTTATTTGTCCCTCCTCTTTTAACAAAACGAGTGGTGTTCCCACATTTTTAATGAACTAAAACAACAAAGTTTGGACTGTCTTCAACTGTATTACTCGCATGTAAACAAACGGTGTTTCCGGTCAACCGGAAGTTGTGTGCACATTTCGCGCAAAGCGTCATGGGACGTAGGAATAATGTGGATAGAGCTGCAGGTAATCTGCATAACATTGAAAAGAGATCCTGTGGTGAGTGATAATGTCACCAAGAGGGAGGTGTAGAGGGTAAATAATGTGGGCCTAAGGACTGACCCCTGAGGAACACCACAGGTGACCGTGTGGGTCTGAGATCTTGCTTCCCCAATGGAGACATACTCAGATCTGTCAGAGGTAAGAGCCAAGGGCGTAACTTTAGGTCTAACATTGGGGGGGTTATGCTCTCTACCTATTTATTTATCGAATAAATAACTTTTTTTTATGATTCAAGATATTTTAGGGTTAAAATATATTGTAATGCTTTTACTGTGATTTACTGTGATTTACTTAACTTTCCTGTTTTCTCTGTATTTATTCTGCTCCTTTTTTGCTCCACATAGGTTCAACAAGTAAGAAAAAAACTCACTATTTTTCTGCATTTTTTTCAGCCATAACACATATTTTACATTTTTAAGATTTATTATATAACATACCTCAATTTCACAATTGTCAAAGAGTGTGTATTTACCTGGTTCACTACAGTTTAACTAGGAAAAATTACAACAAATGATTCAAATACAGCCATAATATGACAAGAGCACGGGTACGCCGAGCCATCCCACTAGCCCAGGGATCTGCAACCTTTATGATCAAAAGAGCCATTTCTGCCCCTTTGTTCACTAAATTAAACGTTTCCGGAGCCACAATACCTGCTACAACTGGGATTCTCAACTGGTGGCCCACAGACCACTTTAAGTTTGTTAGAGGACAATTTTCTGACCTGTAGTTTTCTGGCCATTGTAAAGCTGAAAATATCTAACCATTTGTTGATATTTTTACATTTTAAGACTAAAAAAGACCAGATTATCATAAAGAAGGAAAAATAATGTGATCTTTCCCAATTAAAAAATAAAATAATGAACTATGCAGGTCTAGGTAAATTATTTTAATTGTGGAAAAATTAAATATCCTACTTCGAATAAATAAAGTTAACTTGTGTTTTACTCCTTCTATTAGTTCTAGTATTCACACATTTGCAAAGGAAATGACAGGAAAAACTGCTAAAACTAGCCCTTTTTGTTGTTATAAGAACAAATAAAATTCAGTTTAAAGTTAGTTTTGATCAAAGCTTGGAAGAGCCACTGCTGAGGGACCAAAGAGCCGCATGTGGCTCCAGAGCCGCAGGTTGCAGACCCCTGCACTAGCCCAACAAAGTCCAGGACCCCTTACATTTTAAGACAGGTTTACAAGAAATCTAAAATAACTACCTATCAGCCTCTTTCAAACCAGTTATGTGATCACAATCTGATAGGCCTACCTTTGTGCTGGACGGATTTTTCATGCAGACGGACATCGTTCCTTCCCCCATGAGAGACACTAAAGTCGCAGTTACAAATCTTACAAAACGCGTAATTGTGCCCCACCCTACTCTTCTTTAGGAAAGTAAATTTGCTGTCCCATTTTTCAAGATATTTACACGAAGTCTTAACTTTTTTGGCAGGACGCCTTCTCTCTCGTTAGTTACATTCATCCATCTCTGTGTTTTTCCGGGTTAGTGTTCCCCGCTGCCAGCAGTAACATCGCGAGAACTGCCACCGAGGCTACTGCAGGGGGCAGTTCTCGCGAGGCTAGTGACAGAGGCAGGGAGTGCTGGAGGGGGGAGGAGGAGGGGAGAACCGAACGGCAGCTTTGAAGGCAGAGAGAGAGAGCAGTCTCTCACCTGCTGAAATGCGCTCCTCCTCCGCGCCGCGCGCGCACCTCCAGTTATCCGTGAGCTTGAAATGAATGATGCCATTTTTTTGGGGGGGTTAATATCACTGGATCCAATTATTGAGGGGGTTAAATCCCCCCCATCCCCCGTGTAAATTACGCCTATGGTAAGAGCGGAGCCATTCCAGAGTTGTCTCAGTCAGTCGTGCAGTGTGTTGTGGGCAGTGGAGAAGGATCCACAGTATCAAAAGCTGAGCTCAAGTCCAGGAGGATCAGAAGGGAGGGAGAACCAGCATCAGCTGCCATCAGAAGGTCATTTGTGACCCTGACCAGAGCTGTTTCCGTGCTATGAGCTGAACGAAAGTGGGACTGGAATACTTCATAGATATTATTAGCGGTTAGCTGGTCATGTAGCCGGGCTGCCATAAGTTTTTCCATCACTTTGGACAAAAATGGAAGGTTGGCAACAGGTCTAGTTGACATGATAGGCTGGATCCTAGGTGGGCATCTGAAGAAGAGGTTTGATTGTTATTTTCAAGGTAGGTGGGACAAAACCAGTTTGGATGGAGACTTTTATCACAGATGTGATCAAAGCACTGATGAAAGAGATGTTTCTTTTCAGCAGAGTAGCCCTGTATTGTGCAATACTGGTCATGTGTGTGGGAACTATGTATTGGGACTCTGTTTGTGTGTGTGTATGTGTGTGTGTGTGTTTGTGTGTGTGTGTGTGTGTGTGTCCCCATTTGTTATATTTGTAAAAATACTATCAATTATTGTGGCACTATGAGTTGTAATTCTTGTTGGCTTTGATATCAATGGATACAGATTTAAACTATACATTGCATTTATAAATGTACTGATGTTATTTGAATCCGTTTTATTTCCAAAATCAATCTTAACGTCTCCACACACAAAAAAAACTTTTTTATTACAGCTCTTTTCCAATAGCTCCAAGATTTTATCAGAGAATATTTCTATATTTGATCCTGGTGATCTATATACACAACTTTTATTTATTTATTATTTTTTTTTTTTATGTTTTGCTAGTTTTAATGTTTTGCTAGTTTTTTGATACTTTATTTAAAAAAAATATATATTTCTTTTGTTTTTTTTTCTCTCTTTTGTTTTCTATTGTTTATTGTTTGTTTGTTTATTGTTTATTGTTTAAGGAAATTCTACCATTGTTGTTCATCGTTCTTTAGTTTTAGCAGGTTGCTTTCGTAAATGAGCCCATGAGGTTCAAAAGATTTACCTGACTAAATAAAGGTTGAATGAAAAAACTTGTTATTATGTTTTTATCATTCTTGTTTATTATTTCTATTGTTATCATTTCCATGATATTATCAACAATTATTGACATTTCGCTAATTAATTTACATTTTATTTCATTGTTAACAAATAGAGCGACTCCACCACCTCTTATTATTTCTGTTCATATGATATAATTCATAACCTTCGATGTAAACATTTGTGTTATCATCATTGATCCGTGTCTCTGACAGTGCTGTTATCGTAAAAGTTCTTTTTAATAGACCTTTTACCAATTGACGTCATCACGCAAAGCTCGCCTGAAACGAGCGTTCTGATTGGACGGCAAAAAGCCGAAACCGGATGCAGCGGGGTGGGAAGGAGCCGAAGAGCTTCGTAATGATAGAGAGTTGTAATTTAGAAGCTTGTTTTCTTAAAATAGTGAACAACCACTGGTCAAAATGCCTGAACATTGTGCCGCGGATACAAGAGGAGGTGATTGTGTGCGCTGATGGAAAATGGGGAAATCCTTCAGGCTTTTTTGCGACTGTCCAGCAGGGTGAGTCGTTGTGTGTCGTTGTCAACAACCTGTATATCCAAGCGTCAGAAATAAATGTTTTAAATTTCTCACACCAATACTTCTGATATTTAGACTGGTTTGGTTATTGTTACAGGTTTAACATCTTCTGTTAGCTGCTATAACTAGCGCCATGTCTTCATAAGAGCCGTCAGTATTAGCGCAGTATGTAAACGAAAACATGACGTTTGAGTCAGTCACACCATGTTTTAAATTTCTCACACCAATACTTCTGATATTTAGACTGGTTTGGTTATTGTTACAGGTTTAACATCTTCTGTTAGCTGCTATAACTAGCGTCATGTCTTCATAA
Organism: Garcialebias charrua; assembly: GCA_038048925.1. Classification (NCBI taxonomy): domain Eukaryota; kingdom Metazoa; phylum Chordata; class Actinopteri; order Cyprinodontiformes; family Rivulidae; genus Garcialebias; species Garcialebias charrua. Next base: position 21,251 of record JBBPBX010018142.1, read on the forward strand.
GAGCTGTCAGTATAAGCACAGTATGTAAACAAAAACATGACGTTTGAGTCACACAAATGTTCACAGCGTCCTTATTTCTTATTTGATTTTTGTAAACTATGTCTTAAATACAACCTAAGACAATTGGTGATGTTGTGATGTGAAAAATAAGAACTATCCCAAGAGATACATTTATTATAGCTTTCCTGGGAAAATTTAATTATGTTTGATAACGTATTTACTATTGCACTTTTGACACGCTGTTTACAGCTTACACTTTATTAGACGTAAAGTTAAATGTGTGAAAATCTTAAATATATTACAAACTATATATTTTGCATGTGAATTCCATAATGACACATACAATATGGTTGTATATTGTGTTTGTTTTTGCAGACAAGGAGGTGGCTGCAACCATGCTGGAAATACATTCTAAACCAACCTGCACCCAGTTGCCTTGTACATGGAAGGGGCCAGCCCAAAAACGAACTGCACCTGCTACTTGGATGAGCTGCAAGTCTTAAAGTGAGTTTAATCAGTGTTCCTGGAGAAATTTCATATTATGCTTATAACACAAATACCCAGAAAGGTGACTTTCAGTCAAACTTCACCAACAACTGGAATAATACAATATCACTTATTTTGTCTTATTCCAGTCAAAAAACTATTCAATATTGTACAATTGTAGTTAATTGTATTGTGTTAAGTATTGTTGTTTTCTACTGGCACTAGATAAGAAATAAATGCAATGACATATGCACGGTTTTAAATGTTTTCTACAATTGTATGATCTGGAATAGTTTTTGGACCTTTTTTTAATAACACTTCTACAAACAGATTTGCTAATATGTGTTTGATATAACCACATTTTTCATGTTGGTGTCATTTAAGGCATGACTTCTGCGTCGAGTAGTTTTCCAGGAGAATGCTGAACAGCCTGTATTTTGACCCACGACATCCTGATGACCGGAATGAGCCCATCACTGCTGGCTGGTCTTCACAAGGACATTTTGAGCGTGGAGCCATTGTTGACCAATTGCAGGTGAAGTAGTAAACATTATAAATCACTAACGCTTATCTGTAGCCGTTTTCGCATTGACCGGCCCTCTATGGCCCGGGCCGCCCCGCCCCGCCTTCTAACCCGGGTTCAGCGTGTTCGCATTTTCCTTTTTTCCCCCGGGTCCGCCCTCGTTTTGGAACCATCTCCACCGTGGTTCTGTTCGGGTTGAGCTCCCCCGGCCCAGTTTGACGTCATGTACTGCTCACATTTGATTCGTTGTTTGCAGCAGGGGCTGGACTCGTTCTGACAATCTCAGCGCGAGGGCTGCATTTCATAAAAAATTAACTACAGAAACCCTTAAAAAATTGTTAGCTGAATTAGTTTTTCTGAGTTAAATTTTTGTTAAAAACTGATTACAAATCAGCTTATGTATCTGTTAGAACATAAATAACACGAAGCGCACACCCATTTTCGCCTTTCCGCGCGACCTGAATGTCATTAAACAATAACTAATATTGTCTAACTCTTGCGCGCAGCCAGGGTTTTAAAATATAACTAATAATCTCTAACTTCTACGTGCAGCTAGAATGTTAAGAGGGGTGATTTCTATATGGGTAAGGTGGACACCTAAAAATCCAGTCCGCCGCTGTAGCTCAGAGCGATAGTGCACTGCTATTTTGACCTGGCAAAGCGGGTTCGCTTCCCGCCTGTTACAAAGTTATTTTACTTTTTTTTTAATTCACATTTTCTTTTAAATAAAAAGGAGTTTGTTTGGTTAACAAACTCCTTTTTATTTACTCAAAAAAAAAAAAAAAAAGTAAAATAACTTTGTACCAGGCGGGAAGCGAACCCGCTTCGCCAGGTCAAAATAGCAGTGCACTATCGCTCTGAGCTACAGCGGCGGACTGGATTTTTAGGTGTCCACCTTACCCATATAGAAATCACCCCTCTTAACATTCTAGCTGCACGTAGTGTGAGGATGGCACCATCTAGTAGGCATCCTGTTGTTCTTGTCTGTTCCCCTTGTGATGTTTTATTTAGTTTCCCTCCTGATTTAGTCTCCATGTTTTAATAGTTGTCACCTCCAGTTCTGTCATCCTAGTGTACTTCATGTTTCAGGTAGTTTCCCAGTTTTTGCTTTTAGTTTAAACCTCCAGTTTATTTACTATTAGGTTAACCTCCAATTCTGTCTGTTTAGTCTCTGTGTTTATTTACTATTAGTTTAACCTCCAGTTCTGTCTCCCAGTTTGAACTTCCACTTTAGTAATAACCTCCACTTTAGTCTCTATGTTTATTTACTGTTAGCTTAACCTCCAGTTCTGTCTTCTTAGTTTACTTTTCATGTTTCAGGTTTAGTTTTCCCAGTCCTGTTCTGAGTCCTGCTCTGTGTGTCTAGTTAATTGTCTCTAGTTAATTGTCCCCAGGTGTTTGTGATTTTGTCTCATCTTGTCTGTGTGTATATAAGCCCTGTTCTGTGTCTCAGTCATGGCAGCCGCATCGTTTGGTATTCCTCTGTGTTCCCAGCTCATGTAAGTGTTTTTGCTGCACAGACAGCCTTATGATTTTGTTGTCATTAAATACACCTTCTTTGTAACTCCTGGCTCCCTGTGAGAGTTCTTGTCTGCAATTGGGTTCTGTCCTGCCTGCAAAACCTGACAGTATGCGGCTGCCAAGTTTGAACCCAGCAGACAAGTGCTTCCTCTCCGGGCTGTCTGAGGAGGAGTTTCAGCAGCTCTGTGAACCTGTCCGGTGGTTTGTGGACTCAGGCTCCTACACCCTGTGGGAGAGGTGGGTTGTCACGAACAGACTGTTTCATGTATTTATCCGTCTACCTGAACTATGTGGTACACCTGGTATGGGGGAGATCCTGGACGCGGTACTGGCAGTAATGGAGTGGTTGAGGCCGCTCGTCCAATCTGGTGCTGTCAGTCCTCCTACACCAACCCGTTATGACCCCTTAGACCCAGATCTCCACCAGTCAGACACCATAGACTCTGTTTCGGTATGTTTTTCTTCACCTGCCTGTTCTGCTTCACCCTCGCCGTCTGTACGCCGCCGCCGTCGACGACAGAGAGGTCCTGCTGACCCAGCCTCAGTCCACGTGGCTGATTCGTCCGCAGCCGGTCCTGAGCCTGTAGCCGGTCAGGAGCCTGCAGCCGGTCTTGAACCTGCAACTCCAGTATCTACAGAGGGTGTAGTCTCCACAGTTCCCACAGTGTCTCCAGCTTCCACAGAGGGCATCGTTTCCCCAGCTGCTATAGATGGTGCTGTACCTCCAGGACCGGCTTCCACGCCGGTACCCAGACTGTCGCCTGCAGACTCGACGGTGGTCTCCTCGCCTGCAGACTCGACGGTGGTCTCCTCGCCTGCAGACTCGATGGTGGTCTCCTCGCCTGCAGACTCGACGGTGATCTCCTCGCCTGCAGACTCGACGGTGGTCTCCTCGCCTGCAGACTCGACGGTGGTCTCCTCGCTCGCAGTCCCGACGGTGGTCTCCTCGCTCGCAGTCTCAACAGATGACTTCTCGTCTCCTGGTTCCTCGTCTTCGCTGTCCCGACGGTGGTCTCCTCGCTCGCAGTCTCAACAGATGACTTCTCGTCTCCTGGTTCCTCGTCTCCTGGTCTCAACAGATGACTTCTCGTCTCCTGGTTCCTCGTCTCCTGGTTCCTCGTCTCCTGGTTCCTTGCCTCCAGAGGGTCTCTCGCCTCCAGAGGGTCTCTCGCCTCCAGAGGGTCTCTCGCCTCCAGAGGGTCTCTCGCCTCCAGAAGGTCTCTCGCCTCCAGAGGGTCTCTTGCCTCTAGAGGGTCTCTTGCCTCCAGAGGGTCTCTCGCCTCCAGAGGGTCTCTCGACCTCTACAGAGGGTCCCAACGCCGCAGACGCCTCGACCTCTACAGAGGGTCCCAGCACCGCAGACGCCTCGACCTCTACAGAGGGTCTCAGCGCAGCAGACGCCTCGACCTCTACAGAGGGTCCCAGCCCCGCAGACGCCTCGACCTCCACAGAGGGTCCCAGTGCCGTAGACGCCTCGACTTCCACAGAGGGTCCCAGCACTGCAGACGCCTTGACCTCCACAGAGGGTCCCAGCGCAGCAGACGCCTCGACCTCCACAGAGGGTCCCAGCGCCACAGACGCCTCGACCTCCACAGAGGGTCCCAGCGCCACAGACGCCTCGACCTCCACAGAGGTTCCCAGCGCAGCCGCCACAGAGGGTCCCAGTGCCGCAGACGCCTCGACCTCCACAGAGGGTCCCAGCGCCACAGACGCCTCGACCTCCACAGAGGTTCCCAGCGCCGCAGACGTTTCTATGCTCTGCGACGTCGGGGATGTTGCGACGCACGGCGACGTCGGGGATGCCGCGACGCTCGACAACATCGGAGATGTCTCGATGCTCGACGACATCGTCTCAAGGCTCGAGGTCTTAACGCTCGACGACATCGGGGATGTTGCAACGCTCGACGTCTCAACGCTCGACATCGGGGATGTCGCAACGCTCGACGTCTCAACGCTCGTAATCGGGGATGTCGTAACGCTCGACGTCTCAACGCTCGACATCGGGGATGTCGCAACGCTCGACGTCTCAACGCTCGACATCGGGGATGTCGCAACGCTCGACGACATCGGGGATGTCGCAACGCTCGACGACATCGGTGATGTCGCAACGCTCGACGACATCGGGGATGTCGCAACGCTCTAAGTCCTAATGCTCAACGTCATCAAGTACGTCTCAACGCTCGACGTCTCTAAGCTCGACGTCATCAAGGGCGTCTCTACGCTTGCTGAAGCCATCTTGCCGCCATCGCCGGCGGCCGTCTCGAGCCCTCCCGGTCGACTACCCGACCGGCTCCTGCCTGATGGGCGACCTCCCGGTCGACCGCCCGACCGGCTCCTGCCTGATGGGCGACCTCGACCGCCCGACCGGCTCCTGCCTGATGGGCGACCTCCCGGTCGACCGCCTGACCGGCCATTACCCGATGTCGGACCCTCTTTGGTTTTTTGACGTTGTCTTAGGTTTGGGCTTTGTGTTTAGCTTTCACAGTTTTAGGTTGGGTCTTTGTTTAGTTGCAACAGTTTTTAGGTTTAGTCGTTGTGTTTGCCCCTTGTGTTGTCCTTGTGTCCCTTGTCTTCCTCGTGCCCTCCTTCCTTGCTGTTTCCTCCCTCCGCCCGCCTTGGATTTTTGGGGGTGTTTTTCTTGGACACCTGGGAGTGTCCTTGGGGGGGGGGTACTGTGAGGATGGCACCATCTAGTGGGCATCCTGTTGTTCTTGTCTGTTCCCCTTGTGATGTTTTATTTAGTTTCCCTCCTGATTTAGTCTCCATGTTTTAATAGTTGTCACCTCCAGTTCTGTCATCCTAGTGTACTTCATGTTTCAGGTAGTTTCCCAGTTTTTGCTTTTAGTTTAAACCTCCAGTTTATTTACTATTAGGTTAACCTCCAATTCTGTCTGTTTAGTCTCTGTGTTTATTTACTATTAGTTTAACCTCCAGTTCTGTCTCCCAGTTTGAACCTCCACTTTAGTCTTAACCTCCACTTTAGTCTCTATGTTTATTTACTGTTAGCTTAACCTCCAGTTCTGTCTTCTTAGTTTACTTTTCATGTTTCAGGTTTAGTTTTCCCAGTCCTGTTCTGAGTCCTGCTCTTTGTGTCTAGTTAATTGTCTCTAGTTAATTGTCCCCAGGTGTTTGTGATTTTGTCTCATCTTGTCTGTGTGTATATAAGCCCTGTTCTGTGTGTCTCAGTCATGGCAGCCGCATCGTTTGGTATTCCCCTGTGTTCCCAGCTCATGTAAGTGTTTTTGCTGCACAGACAGCCTCATGATTTTGTTGTCATTAAATACACCTTCTTTGTAACTCCTGGCTCCCTGTGAGAGTTCTTGTCTGCAATTGGGTTCTGTCCTGCCTGCAAAACCTGACACGTAGAAGTTAGAGATTATTAGTTATATTTTAAAACCCTGGCTGCGCGCAAGAGTTAGACAATATTAGTTATTGTTTAATGACATTCAGGTCGCGCGGAAAGGCAGAAATGGTTGCGCGCTTCGTGTTATTTACGTTGTAACATAAGCTGATTTGTAATCAGTTATTAACAAATATTAAACTCAGAAACACTAATATATATACTCAGCAAACAAATATTTTTTAGCGGCGTCTCCTCTCTTAAAACACTGTAAGCGCGCACACAAGAACACTCCACCCACGTCAAGTGAACACCTCCACCCACTTCAAGGCTTGCTCTCCGGACAGTGCGTAATGAACGAGGGCGGGCCAGGGCTGGCTCTGGGCCAACCAGAGACGAGCCGGACTGGGGAGGGACGTGCAATGCGAAAACGGCTTGTATGTTTCTTTAATTCCTTTATTTTGTCTAGATTTTAAAACTTCATGTTTTTTTTTCTTTTGAGGTATGCTCAAAGCCCCTGGCTGCAGTTCTCGATCCAGACTCTCCGGCAGATGACGCTGACGACCGCGGCGGCCCCTGTCCAGTCTCCACACCATCAGAGAGACCTGCCAGAAGTTCAAAAAGTCTTTAAATGTCTCACAAGCAGAATCAGATTTAATTGAGGCAGATACACGCAAACAGTCATGCAGTGAAGAGAGGACGCAGCAACACAAATGTATAAATTGATAACAGATATGAAGGAGAACGAAGACATTACCTTGCTCCGTTCAGGGTTGTGTGTCTCCACCAAGCATGGATTCCTGGCCGCCTCCAGTGACCGGCTGGCCATCAACAGGTCTGGGACAGTCCGTCTGTTAGAGATAAAAAATCCAGCAAATTTTTGGGATGCGACAAACATGTACATCAAGCATCACACTGAACAGAAAACATGCTTATTACACTCAGATTCAATGCCAGCTGTACTCCTACGAAGTATCAGAGTGTAGAAACAGTGAAGACTTTTCGTTCATGCAGAAGCTGCTATCCAAAGCTGAAGGTTTTATCTGGAGAAATTGTGAAGTTCCCCGTGATGTTTTTGCACAATGTCAAGATGATCACAACAGAAGCTTTTCTCATTTTACTGATTAAAATACAGCTGAAGTTTGCACGTTATCAAGATGTTTCTACCAGTTTTTTGGTTAACAAAATAAACTGTGCATTACTGAAATGGCTTCATTTTTATTTCAATTATTACATTCAATTATTGCACACATTCTGTATTTTGCATAGAAAATAAAGTTAATGGCCAAAGTCTGAATGAAAAGAGGAAAACCGTTACCTTGCTTGAAAAAGAGTCACGTAAGCACAGGTGTGTATGATGTCCTCCAGAATCGGGTGCAGGTCCCATCCAGAAGATGGAAAGATTTTATTCGGCCAATCAGTCGCTCCACATGAACGCACACTTCAGCGCGATTTGTCTGGTCTGCTCCACCTGTAAATGTGATGAAGAACAGCTTCTGTCATTTTTGAAGACAAATATGAAGACCTCAAAACACAATAAACAAAACAGTCTTATGTATAGTTAAACTGTATGCTTATACACACAGAGCAATGAATGGTTAACTTCACTGTCACACACACCTCTCGTGCATGTGCGTGCATTAGTTTTGACCCATAACATGCAAAGGACGATGTATTACAAAAATGAAATGTCGAGGAATAGGCAGATACAGGGTTTTTATTAAAACTAGTGACAACTGCATCTTTTTTTCAGATGAATTATGATGAAATGCCTCTATGCAATGTATAATTTGCATGAACTTGTAATTTAAACCTAACACATTATTTAGAGCTTTTAATTTTTCAATAGCAACCTCAGTTTGAGCATATATGCCATAAGATTTTCTGAATTTCCTTTATGCTAGCAATGTGTATATTCCTTTCCAACTGAGAAATATTATTATACAATTAATACTTGAGATACATTAGTTATTTTTTAATAACACTAATTCCATTTAATCATTTTTTTCCTCCCATTTCTTCTCATTTCACGCTATCGGTATATGTTTGATGAGAGGATATGATTGCTCCTTTTTTTCTGTGACAGCATTCTTTACCCCAAATTTACACTACATGCGTTCCGGCTCCGGTCCGCTCCGGTCCGACCTCCGCAGCAAATACGCACCCATTATAATCAATGATAGAGTTTACACTGGCTCCGCACGGCGGCGGCGAGCTGCAGCGAGCGGACGGCAGTCCGTCAAAATTAGAAATAATCCTATTTCTGCCGGACGCCGGAGCTGTGCCGGAGTCAACTTTTGAAGATTATGTCGCACCAACAGGAAAAGGAATGAGCACAACTTCCGTATTTACAAAATAAAATCACCACGGGCGGACTAATCCTAGCTCTATACGGATTTATTTGTACAAAAATGCTGTCAAACTATCATTTATGACTATTCTATGACTAAACTATTATATTTATGACTATTATGACTATGACTACACCTACAAACGCAATACAAGAAATAAATAAATAAAAGTATTTTATTCTGAAATGTAATAAATCACTTCCTGTCGCTCAAACCATGTCCTGTCGCTCATTTACGAGAGAAGATCAAAACAATCAAACAGCGAGGCAGTCTCTACTGTTGTTCTCCTTCTTCCACCAAATGTATTGTTTTGTTCTGACTTCCTTATTTATCACTTGATTTATCGCGCAATCTCGCAATTCCCGCGCATGCGTCTCGGAGTGGCGCATCCAGGCGGGCCGCAGCGGAGCGGAGGTAGTGGAAACTGGATTTGAAACGCTCAGCTGCGACCTGCGGGGCGGAGCCGGAACGCATGTAGTGTAAATTTGGCGTTAGTTTGTAGACAGGTCTCTCTTGTAAATGAGTCCTCGAGGCTCAATGAGATTAACCTGACTAAATAAAGCTTGAATGAAAAAAAATCATGAATATCTGCTCATTTGAGTACTACGTAGTTTTGGGGATTTGGATAAGCTAACTTATTTGGTGTATGAAAAATGTAAAGCAATGATAAAATATGAACTACAAATCAGTTTTCACATTGATTCTGTTGATTTTGTTTGCCTACTTTGCCTGAATTATTACCAATCATGTAGTTTTTATGTTGAAATATTTTTAGCAACAAGAAAAATCAAAAATTATAATTCATAACATAACAACATCATAATGAGCAAGTTGATTTTCAGTGATAAAATTTGTAAAGGATGACACTGAAACTGTAATTTTGTTGTTAAATAAGGTTAAATTTGATAAATTTGTTGAAAAACAATATTTTAACCAACAGTCAATATGAGTTTAGAGCTAAGAATTCCACATCTATGGCTCTCATGGAATTAATTGAAAAAGTAACAACTGCTGTTGATCATAAACAATAATGTGTTGGTGTGTTTGTTGATTAAAAAAAACATTTGATACTGTCAATCACACTATACTCCTTGATAAGTTACATAGAGTCAGAGAGTCAGAGAGAATTTATTGTCATTTGCACCGCATGTAGTACATGTGTTGAAAACGAGATTATGTACACGGGGTCCCAGTTACATCCAACAACAAATGCAAGAGAAAAACAATAATAACATCTAGGATTAACTAAGAGAGACATCAGCTAGTAATACACTAAGCCCTAATGTAGTAGAAAAACATCATTATAAACAGCAGCACGAACATGAGCAGATGGTCACAGATGAACGCAGATAGTCACAGATGAACGCAGCAACAAGAAACAGATCAGTATCAACATGATGTGACATTTTGCAGTGTTTATTCTTATTATTTATTTATTCATGAGTCTGACAGCCTCAGGGTAGAAGCTGTTCCTCAGTCTAGTGGTTCTACATTTGATGCTCCTCAACCTCCGTCCCGAGGGGAGTGGTGCAAAGAGTGAGTGTGCTGGGTGAGTGAGGTCTTTCATGATGCAGGTGGCTCTTTTTCTGCATCTGGAGGTGTAGATGTCTGTGATGGTGGGGAGACTGACTCCCACAGACTTCTGTGCAGCCTTCACCACTCTTTGTAGAGCTTTCCTCTCTGCAACTGTGCAGCCTCCATGCCACACGTTGATGCTGGAGCACCATATTAATAGATATGGTATTAGAGGATTGGGGCTGCAATGGATATGTACCGTATTCGCCGGAGGATTATACGCTCCGGTGTTTAATACGCTTTGTCAAATTATTAACAATAAACACGAAAAAATTGTACACTATACGCTTCGGTGTTTAATACGCGTCATCGCCACGCGACGCGTCAGCTTTGTCCTGATCAAGATGGCGGCGACAGGACCAAGCCAGTACGAAGAACTTCACAAAGAAACACGGTAAAAACAATTATTTCTTTGCGAGAAAAAATATATTTCTAAGCTGACTTTATAGAAGACGTGTTCCTGAGTTTAACGAAATGTTCAAATCAGCTGGATTTAAAAAAAAAAAGTTAGCCGAATTTTAGGCAGGCGATCCGGGTCAAACCGGACGCTTTGTTTCTTTAAATTTAGCTAAATAAACGCTTAAAAAACATATTTCTGAGCTGACTTTATAGTAGACGTACTCATGAGTTTAACGAAATGTTCAAATCAGCTGGATTTTTAAAAAAAAGTTCGCCGAATTTTAGGCAGGCGGTCTGGGGCGGACCGGACGCTTTGTTTCTTTAAATTTAGTTAAATAAACGCTTAAAAGAATATATTTCTTACCTTACCGTAGACAGTCCCCTGAGCTCAACCAAATGTGAAATCAGCTGGATTTAAAAATCAGCGGTGTGGTTTATAAGTTACGGTATCTTGCTAACAAAAACAGCTACCGGTACATCCACAGCCAGGGCGAGCAGCGACAGAGTCAGTCCGACCAAAGGAGGCTTTTTTTTTCGAACACATGAGCAGCTACTTGGCTAGAAACGTCTGGAAGTAGTCCTCTTCCTCTTCGCTCTCTGAGTCCTCTGCTGCTGCCCAAGCGCCCATAGCGGCCGAAACTGGTACTGCACCCTTTTTGCCCAAAATGTAAAACGGAGAAATCAGAGCGAAAAATGGGTCTAAAAATATGGAAAAAAAATCCATAAATCATATGCTTCGGTGTTTAATACGCAGGACATTCAAATGAGCAAAAAAACTGTGTATAATACAGTGGTTTTTACGGCAGTTACTTGAGGGAAAGGTCACAGTTTGTTCAGATGGATGATGTTAAATCTGATCACAGCACTATTACATGCGGAGTTCCTCAAGGATCGGTGTTGGGACCTAAGTTGTTTATTCTGTATATAAATGATTTGGTAAAGGTGTCTGGTCTCCTTAAATGCATTTCATTTGCTGATGATACCACATTTTTTAGTTTTGGTGAAAGTATTGAACAGACAATGGAATTAATGATGACCGAACTTGATAAAGTTCAGTTCTGGTTTAAACTTAATAAACTATCATTGAATTTAGATAAAACTATTTATATGATATTTAGTAATAAAAATAAATCTATTGATGTTTCATTTCAAATTGATGGCTCTGAGATTTATAGAGTTCATGAGGAGAAATTCTTGGGTGTCATAATTGATGACAAATTGTCTTGGAAACAACACATATGTTCTGTTAAGATGGAAATATCTAAATCTATTGCAAATTTTATAGAGTTAGGGATCTATTGAATGAAAAGGCACTGTATTTGTTGTATAATGCAATTATTGTTCCACATTTGATTTATTGTATTGGTGTTTGGGGAAAGGCGTGTAAATCAATTACAAAGCCTATTTTTGTTTTGCAAAAAAGAGTTGATAGAATTATTACTAGAAAACATTATCGTCATCCATCAAGTATATTATTTTATAATATGAAATTGCTGAAGTTCTATGATTTGGTGGATTATAATATTTTGTCAATGATGTACTGTATAGAGCACACAAAAATACACTGCCTTCGAATATCCAAATGTTTTTTGTTAAACGATTAAGTTGTTATAATCTAAGGGCACAGACATGTTTGTGAAGCCTAAGTATAGAACTAGTTTGAAGGGAAGGTCTACCATAATTCAGGGCGTTGGGTTGTGGAATGAATTGGAAACTGATGTTAAAGAAGCTAAATCAATGCCAATATTTAAAAGAATGGTCAAGGTTAAATTGTTAAAAAATATATCTGAAGTGAGTTTAAAGATCCACTGACGTGATTTTTCTACTATTCATCAAATTGCTCAAAATATATATATTTTATCATTTAAATATGTTAGTTTTTGCAAACAAAATGATAAATCACTTTAATTTTGCTTTAAAAGTGATTTTGAACTTCAAGCCGTGTTTAATCATGGGAAATCCGTTTACACCTGAACGCACCATCTGTGACGTAATGTCCAGAGTGAGAGGCAGAGGGCTCCAGTCTCTTCAATAGCGGACATTTTAAAACTTGACTAATTTATCAATCTAGGTGAAGATTTGAGCTATTTGTCTTCATTTTGGGAAGCAGAAAATAGTTTGGGTGATGGAACAAGAAACAACAGGATCTAATTTAGGTCTGATGCTGTATCAGACTGACCTTCATGTGGAGCTGCGCACACCGTGACAAGCTCAGAGCTCTGCCTCAACTCTGGACATTACATCACAGATGGTGCGTTCGGGTGTAAACGGATTTCCCACGATTAAACACAGCTTGAAGTTCAAAATCACTTTTAAAGCAAAATTAAAGTGATTTATCATTTTGTTTGCAAAAACTAACATATTTAAATGATAAAATATATATATTTTGAGCAATTTGATGAATAGTAGAAAAATCACATCAGTGGATCTTTAAATAGTAATTTATGTGATTTGGGAAGTTAATGAGTTGTTCATTTCTTCTTTTTTGTATTTAACCCTAGCAGGTCTGAGGTCTAAATGTCCGTTTTGGTATAATTTTGAATTTACCCTTATATTTTCATCATAAAAACTATTTAACTTGCCTTATTTGGTATCATCTTTTTCAGCACAACCTCAGCTTCATGATTCTACAGTCTTTGTTTCATTTTGACAAAATGCATTATCACATTGGAGCAAAAATAACATAAAAAATGAAATCCGTGTTAGTAAAATATTGATTTGTTTACTATGAAATTCACAAAAATATTTAACGAACCATTTTGACAGCCTAGAATGAAAATTTAATTGGTATACTTTAAGAACTTGTGTACAAACTTAGTAAAAAACAAATTGGTATACATATTTTTACATCATAAAGTGGGCAATTTCCCATGCGTTTTTTAACCACTATTTACACTATGTGTCAAAACAAGTATCTCATCACAAATTCTCTGTTTTTTTCCCCTTTCATTCTGACAAACACACCACAAACCTACTACAAAACTCTGCACACACACTAATGCACACTAATACATCAAAAAACCAAATAAAACAGCTAAAGACTGACCTGTAAACAGTGCTGGGTTTCTTCCACCCCCAAACGCTGTTTCTGTGTTTCTCTGATCAGGAGACAACATGGAGGAAAAACGTTTCTGATTGGTTGCTGAACAAATGTGGTGTGTTCATGTAAATCTGAAATATGAGTTTCATTTTGAATTCATTGACTTTTTGGTGATAAAATATCAACTGATTGCTCTCCACACGTGTAACATGCGCCCAGAAATATGGTAACATTTATCTGTCATATTTCTGGTTGTATTTTGAAGTAAAACAAAACAAAATCAATATAAAAACATTACTTTTATAAAGTTTGGAGTCTCTTCTGTCCAACAGACTTGAATGGAACACTTCACATGCGGTGTGCGTTGTTTAAAGAGACTATTTATAGGCATGACGTCATGCCTGCAAATATGCGGGCTTAGACCCCAGAGGAATCTGTTTGTTTGAATTGTTTATCAGAGAATAAGGGGCAGATATGATAAGATTTTTTCTTCATCTGCCGCCTTTCATTTTATATTTTGTTTTTGTTTTCTTGTTATCTGTATGTTGATTGTTTTGTTTTGTGTATTTTTATTATAAAATGAATGAATAAAATAAATAAATAAATTCAAAATGATTCTATTTAAAATAAACTATCACAGATGGTCCTTTGTTCAGAACAAACTAAAAAAATGTATTTTTTTCTGCGTTTAAAATTGTTCTTTTGTAGTAATATGCTGGTATTATCAATATATATGCAGACAGAAGATGAGGATTGTGAGGATTGTGCGTGTGTGTGTGTGTGCGTGTGCACGTGCACTTGTGTGTGTTGATGTAACATTGTCCTTAATGTTCATGTGTTTCAGTGGTTCCTGTCTATGTTTGGTGCTGATTAAAAGAAGTTCTTCAAGACTGAAGGCCTGATGTGGACCAGCAGGACCCAGAGCCTCTTATCATAGAGTGGAAGAAAAGACCCTTAGACCAGTCTGGTGGAAGACCAACTCAATATGGAGGAGACAGTTCCTTTAAAGAGTGGGGAGGATAAAAACAAACTGACCAGGAACCCTGATTTAAAGTTTCACAACGACAGTTCCAGCTCTTCAAAGACTGATGTTAATGAGGACGATGAAGATGATGGTGAAATGTTCGATCCTGACTCTCTGCTAAAGAACTCATCAGACTCTGAATCAGAACATGAAGACAGTATGAAAGACTGGAAGGAGAGCAGGGCTCCTGAATCAGAGGTAAAAACTGTCAACAAATCTTTGAGCTGCTCTGAGTGTGGTAAGCAGTATGTCAGTAACCAGACTCTTCAAAGACACATGACAAGTCATTCAGGAGTGAAGTCTTCAAGATGTCTGCTTAATAAGAAATGTGTTGGAAAGAAGAAAAATGTAGAGCCATGCAGGAAAGTCCAGGCAAGACCAAAATCAATAAGCTGTAATGACTGTGGTAAAAGATTTACTTTCAAATCAAATTTAAACACACACATGAGAGTCCACACAGGAGACAAACCATTTCCTTGTGAACTTTGTGGACAAAGATTTAGTCTGAAGGCAAATTTAAACACACACATGAGAGTCCACACAGGAGACAAACCGTTTCCTTGTGAACTTTGTGGACATAGATTTGGTCAGAAGGCAAGTTTAAACACACACATGAGAGTCCACACAGGAGACAAACCGTTTCCTTGTGAACTTTGTGGACAAAGATTTAGTGTGAAAGAAAGCTTAAACACACACATGAGAGTCCACAAAGGAGACAAACCGTTTCCTTGTGAACTTTGTGGACAAAGATTTAGTGTGAAAGCAAGCTTAAACACACACATGAGAGTCCACACAGGAGACAAGCCATTTCCTTGTGAACTTTGTGGACAAAGATTTAGTCAGAAGGCAAGCTTAAACACACACATGAGAGTCCACAAAGGAGACAAACCGTTTCCTTGTGAACTTTGTGGACATAGATTTCGTCAGAAGGCAAATTTAAACACACACATGAGAGTCCACACAGGAGACAAACCGTTTCCTTGCGAACTTTGTGGACAAAGATTTAGTCGGAAGACAAATTTAAACAGACACATGAGAGTCCACACAGGAGAAAAGCCGTTTCCTTGTGAACTTTGTGGACAAAGCTTTAGTCATAAGATAAGTTTAAACATACACATGGGAGTCCACACAGCAGACAAGCCATTTCCTTGTGAACTTTGTAAACAAAGATTTAGTCTTAAGTCATGCTTAAACAGACACATGAGAGTCCACACTGGAGACAAGCCGTTTCCTTGTGAACTTTGTGGCCAAAGATTTAATCAGAAGACAACTTTAAACTCACACATGAGAATCCACACAGGAGACAAGCCATTTCCTTGTGAACTTTGTGGACATAGATTTAATCAGAAGACAACTTTAAACTCACACATGAGAGTCCACACAGGAGACAAACCGTTTCCTTGTGAACTTTGTGGACAAAGATTTAGTGTGAAAGCAAGCTTAAACACACACATGAGAGTCCACAAAGGAGACAAACCGTTTCCTTGTGAACTTTGTGGACAAAGATTTAGTGTGAAAGCAAGCTTAAACACACACATGAGAGTCCACACAGGAGACAAGCCATTTCCTTGTGAACTTTGTGGACAAAGATTTAGTCAGAAGGCAAGCTTAAACACACACATGAGAGTCCACAAAGGAGACAAACCGTTTCCTTGTGAACTTTGTGGACATAGATTTGGTCAGAAGGCAAATTTAAACACACACATGAGAGTCCACACAGGAGACAAACCGTTTCCTTGCGAACTTTGTGGACAAAGATTTAGTCGGAAGACAAATTTAAACAGACACATGAGAGTACACACAGGAGAAAAGCCGTTTCCTTGTGAACTTTGTGGACAAAGCTTTAGTCATAAGATAAGTTTAAACATACACATGGGAGTCCACACAGCAGACAAGCCATTTCCTTGTGAACTTTGTAAACAAAGATTTAGTCTTAAGTCATGCTTAAACAGACACATGAGAGTCCACACTGGAGACAAGCCGTTTCCTTGTGAACTTTGTGGCCAAAGATTTAATCAGAAGACAACTTTAAACTCACACATGAGAGTCCACACAGGAGACAAGCCATTTCCTTGTGAACTTTGTGGACAGAGATTTAGTCATAAGACAAGTTTAAACACACACATGAGAGTCCACACAGGAGATAAACCATTTCCTTGTGATCTTTGTGGACATAGATTTAGTCATAAGACAGATTTAAACACACACAGGAGAGTCCACACAGGAGATAAACCATTTCCTTGTGATCTTTGTGGACATAGATTTAGTCATAAGACAAATTTAAACACACACAGGAGAGTCCACACAGGAGATAAGCCATTTCCTTGTGAACTTTGTGAACTAAGATTTAGTCGGAAGGACAGTTTAAACTCACACATGAGAGTCCACACAGGAGATAAACCATTTCCTTGTGATCTTTGTGGACATAGATTTAGTCATAAAACAGATTTAAACACACACAGGAGAGTCCACACAGGAGACAAGCCATTTCCTTGTGAACTTTGTGGACAAAGATTTAGTCAAAAGAGAAATTTAAACAGACACATGAGAGTCCACACAGGAGTGGAAACTTTCTAACAGAAAATATTAAAATAATTATTATAGGCCATGAGATGCAACTGGTGTTTTAACACCCAAATAAAATTAATTTTGATTTTGTAAAATATATTCTGTAACAATTTTTGAACAAGTTCCTAATCTATGATTTGCTCCTAATTTCTCAAGAATACTTAAAAAAAAAAAACTAATTAAACCTTAGATCATAATTTGGACTATAGATGCGGTTCTAAAATATTGATTCAGTGGTTATGCAATTTGTGGAGAGAACCAACCAACCAATCAAATTGTTTTTTTCAAACAGTCAGACCCCATGAAATGTTGTTCATGTAATTCCTGAGAGAATTGTTATTTAATCAGCTAGTTACTTGGTTAATTAACAGATTTATCATGCAGATGAACTAATTGTGTTTTAATTAAGGATGGGGCTGATCTGTGATCTGATGGGCCTTGTGGTGCGGACACAACAATCTCACTCTCAACGTGGAGAAGACAAAGGAGATTGTTGTGGACTTCAGGAAGAGGGATGCCCAACATCCCCCTCTGACCATCAACAGCACCGCAGTGGAGAGAGTAGACAGCACCAAGTTCCTGGGAGTGCACGTCTCAAAGGACCTGTCCTGGAGCAGGAACACTGCAGCACTGGCAAAGAAGGCTCACCAGCGTCTCTACTTTCTCCGCAAGCTGAAAAGGGCTGGAGCTTCAACCCCCATCATGAGCACCTTCTACAGAGGTGCCATAGAAAGTGTCCTGACCAGCTGCATCACTGTGTGGTTTGGTGCATGTACTGCATCATGCCGCAAGAGCCTCCAGCGCATTGTGAGAGCAGCTGAGAAGATCGTGGGCACCTCCTTGCCCTCACTGCAGGACTTACACAGCAAACGCCTCATCGGAAAGCCCACCGCATGGCAGGTGATCCCACACACCCACTACACAGCTGCTTCAGACTGCTGCCATCAGGGAGGAGACTGAGGAGTCTCCAGGCTCGAACCAGCAGACTGAGAGACAGCTCTGTTCATCAGGCAGTCAGAATGCTAAACACTCTGCCTGCTCTGCCTCCCCTCCCATTTGAACTGCCTTAACACTAAAACTTTCTCACATATTATCACTCAACACAAAGTTTTTAACACTAGACTCTGTGTCATCAAACGGGTTAATCACTAAACTCTCGGTCATGTGCTCATACAGTTTGCACTACTTCTCATACTTGCACTAATGTCTGTATTACATCACTGCCTATAATCATAATACTGTTTACATTCTCTGTTTACATTTATTAATACTGTTTACTTTTATTACTACTGCTTACATGTAATTACTACTGTTTACATTTATTTACACTACTCTAATATCTACACCACTGCTGGTACATATACAGTGTGCTCTGAACGGTCTTATTTAGGGATGCCCAATGTGCCTTACTGCATATGCCACTTTTTGCCTCTACAACAACATCAACTACTACCTCATACATATACTGTGTACATTGACTCATACGCTGCTTTGCCACTTTGCAAATGTCAATGCTAGAAACCTTTAGTTTATTTTAGTTATACTTTTTATACTCTTTTTTTTATACTAGTATGCAAAAACTCAGGACAATATTATGTTCATTAAATGTTTAATGTTTTAGTTTTAGAGTTGGTGTAAATTTTCATACTCTTATACCACTATGCAAAAAACTCAGGACAGTGTTAGGTTTACTATTTTATGCTTATGTCTATTATTATATGTTTCAGTGTTTCAATGTTTAGATGTTTACTGTTGCACCGAGGGACTGAGAGAAACGCAATTTCGGTCCTGTGTATGTCCTGCACTGTACATATTGCAGATCTGACAATAAAGTTGACTTTGACTTTGACTTTGACTTTGATCTGGTATCAGTATTGGCCTCGGCCTCCTATACCAGCATTATTTACCTATCTGATTATTCTGATACAATCTGCAGAGATTCCGATCCATGATGAATGTCTATGTCTGCTGAAACATCTCCACATGTGATTCCCTGCCGGCTGCTCTGCAAGGCAGGGAATCAAACTATGGAATGGATTTTCTGAAGGAAATTCATTTCATAGTTTGAAGCCAGCTAAAATGCGAGTAAATACAGGAGGACTGAGAGCAGCACTGTGGCTAACGACTAACCAACTTTTTTTTTTAATTAAGAAAGAAAGGAAAAGAAAGAAAGTAAGACCACAAAACAAAAATCCACAAAAAGAGCACAAGGCAAACAGCCAACCGCCGTCTGCAATCCTGCGAAGTACATGACAGAACATAGCAACAAAACACATATGCATAAAAGACACACAATATCCATGACTTTGCAGTAGATTATTATAAATAAATAAAATATATATATATATATATATTTATGTACACATACATATATATATATATGTACACATACATATATATATACATACATATGCACATACATACATTCATATACCCATCTACATATCCACATATGATTCCTGAGTGTGTACATATACATCCCTGCATCTATAAGTGTGTGGTTGTAAGCATGCATATATGAATAAGGCTTCTCTAATAGAACATTCAATAGTGATCGTGAAGCATCAGAGATCCGCCCCCCAACACCCGAGGTGTGTTCCTCTCGTTTAGTCTGAAGCAGGCTGTCTAATATCTGTCAGCTGCGCTCAGTCTGCCCGTCTTGGAGGAGGAGCAGACTGAGTGCAGCTGACTGAAATCAGACTGCCTGCTTCACTGCTTGATTGAATATTTGCAGTCAAGATATAGTTTACATTTACCCTCCAGGACGTATTTATCAGTACAACAGTAGACAATCATAAAAAAGCATATGAACTGGAAAAATATAAGAAAATTATTTGAATGTAACAATATAGGAGTTATTAGTCAGTTTACTGACTTACCTATAGTTTAGACGTGCAGGTATGAGCAGATTTTATCTGCACAAACTGCCACCAAAGTTCACGGGGTCTCAACTTTTTCAGATTAAATCAACAAATCTAACGAGGTGATTAGCCAGAAATGTAATTTCACGCTTAGACTTCAATTTATGTTGGTCTACCAAAAAATAGACCTTTTATTGAAACTATCACAAAAATTACATAAACATTTGTATCGATATTAGCTCTGATTTAATAACTACGTTGACAAGAATTCAAATTAAAACAAACAGACAGTTGGACCTTTCTGTTGGCACATTACTTAAAGTTTACCATGATGAAAACAAACATATTAAATACTTATGGAAAATAAGAAATAGGAGGAAGGAGTTCTGGAGCTAAGTTAAGCTAAAGTTAATTATTTTGAAAACAACCAGGGTGGCAAGCTTTCCCATACGGATCTTAGCTGGGCTTCTCACACGTGCAGCATACAAACAAGCCTCTTTACCTGGTGACGAGACGTCTTGCGAGGTGAGGACTGAGAAGTTTGTGGACACTAACGGACTGTGTGGTCCAGTGAGCGTCCAGATGACTTCGTGCGTGTATGACTGGGTCAGACGAGCGGGAGCACGCGTTTCACCGGCAGGAACAGACTCCAATCGCACTGGTTGAACTTTCAAAATAAAACTTTAGAAAACAAATTCTTCAGAAAGGAGAGTGAATGGATCAAAGTAAGGCTTTACTATGATCCCAGCTGAGACGTGGGTCGTTGACACCTGACCGGGACGTCTCCAGCTTTCAGAGAGGAGAGCAGGTTGACAGTTCGTACTCCTCGAAACTCTAACTCAAAATGCAGGAAGTGCCCCTTAAGAAGGGGGTGTGACTTAGTCACATACTTCCTGCTGGTTGGTTGTTGCACCCCTAGAGAGGGTGTGACTTTGTGAATGAGTGAGTTTGAGTGACAGATGATAAGGTAGACAAAACATAGAAAACATACGTGAGAAGATGCAGGTGCATGTGCACAAGTCAGTACTTTGTTTTGAGAACTGATTCATTGTTTTTAGAAAGGACGGGAGACCGAAAGCAAGCTATGTCTAGCACTTTTCCTTTGAAACAAAAACAGTTCAAACAAATACGAAGGATTGTTCCTTCAACTTTCGACACTTATTCTGCCTAGAGCAGACAGTTCAAAACATGATCATTCTGAGATGTTCTCTTAACTTTGTCATATTTAAAATATACCAGTTTAGTAAAATCATCATTGAAATGACAAAAATACTGTTTGATCAATTCTGAATTAACACACATTAAAGAGAAAGTTCAATCTGATTAATTAGTGTCCATTAATTCATAATAATTGTAAAAATATATAAGTGTCCATCTGTCTCCTTGAGGGCTTCAAGAAGGCGTAACACTTAGAGTTTCAGAGAGATGTGGAGAGGTGTACTTGAAGGTCAAGACAGAGGCCTATATCACTACAGTCCCCCTTTTTGGAAGTCATCGCCTGTCCTTGGGGATGAGTTCCAACACGAAAGGATACCACCGAATGTCTCTGACCTCTATGTAATCCAGCAAGTGGAAAAAGAAAAATCAAAAAGTTCAAAATTATACTCCCATAATGTTTTTGGAAATTCCATACTGTTCGTAGGTAATCCCTTTGCGGCAAGCTTTTAATCCTTTGGAAACATAGTCTGTTAACCCATGGAAAACTGAGTCTGTGATCCCTTGGAAACAAAGTCTTATAATCCACGACGGTAAATCCACAACGATGGGGGTTATTGATTTCATCAGCAAGAATGGTTTTTAATCAGCATGTAGAGGGGATCCCTCGATTGAAGCAGAGGAGGCGGGCCTTGGATGAAGGTTGAAGACCAACGTTGGATCAGCAGGTCCCCACATCGAAGGTTGCAGGCTGGATGGCTTCCAGTCGGTGCCACCCTGGTTCAATGTGTCATGCAATTATGTGGTTTTAGGTGGGCTTATGATTGGGATTCTACATTAAGCCTTACCTATATGCACCTGGTATGTAAGCTATCATGGATTAGATCAGCTAAAATTACCAATTAAGGGGTGGATCAATGCTGTAAAAATCAGAAATAGGGATCTATACCTATAGAAATGGGGAGGGCTTCTGTAACGAAGGCCTCTTCTTTCAAACTATTCCTCCATTCATTATTTAGTTTAGGTTAAACTAAAATAAAAAATGAAACTAGTTTGGTCTAAATGTCTGTTGTCTTTTAGACGAACGACGCAAAATATGGTAATCCCTAAAAATTTTGAAGTCTATGGCGAGACTCATCAAAATGAATAGATCTAGAATAGAAACGATCGAATCGGTTCTACCTAAATGATTGGGAGATCAGTGTAGATTATAGTACCTTAAGTAGTATTAATCTACTATGACTCATCAAAGATTGAGATCTTTAACAAAATGAACAGCATGTTGGCATAGTTAAAATCCATTTAAGTCTTCAACTAAACAACAATCAAAACCTCTTTTGGCTGGGAGTGTTCAGAAAACAATAACAACTTCAATAACAACAAAGGTAGCAATCAAGCAACTAAAAACAACGTTTCACTACGTCAAACTCACTCTGGTCGTCAGATTACAAACGAGTGTCCTGTCCAGTAAGCCTGCCTCTCGGGTCAGGTTTCTGACGGTCTGCAGTACCCTGTTGGGCCTCATAACGATCCAATCGAGCCTCAACAGCTTGGACGCGACGGAGCAGGTATACGATCATCCCGCACATCACGAAAAAGAGGATCATTACCACAACTGAATTGAGCGAGTCGGCGCTAGACCACGCGTAAGTGATAGGTTGAAACGGTATCGTAGTGTCTGACTTGAGCGTCCTGAGAACTTTATTAATCGGTTCGACGTCGACGACTTTAGTTCCTTCAAAACGGAGTTGTTCAATTGTTTTAGGGTCTATCTCTAAGCTCATGTTTGAAAAGCACTCGGAATCTTCCAGAGTAGATTCCCACCGATCCGGATGGAGGTGGTAGAGTGTCAGTTCACCAATGTGTACAGTTGTACCTTCGGGGACACTGATCCACATTGTTTTATCTGGGAGGGTCACAAGTTTGTTAGCCGCGGGTTGGTGGTCGTACACCATCGTTGCGGTTCTCTGGGGAACATTGACTAACCAACGTGACCCAACTATTTCCGCGCTAGCGGTCGTAACCTGGCGTCGCGGAGTCATGGTCGTTGGGCATTTTGAGTTATCTGGAACGGGTGTGACACCGCAAATGCCCGTGCCTTTATTCAGAATGAAAGGCTTGCTCGTACACAGGTAGTGTATGTCGTGTGTGAGAACACACATCAGGAGGTTTGGAACCAAGTAGATTGAGGGGTCACTGTCGCGATAAGCAATCACCTTTGGAGTGTTAATTTTTACATGGTTTTCACCGTGCCAATTACCGACATTAATGACGTCTTTCAGTCTATATATGCCGTCTGATGGAATGATGGGTAGATTGATAAGGAACGCGAATTCACCCGTTACGTGGTTGACATAAATCGGGATTGCGCTACCGAGAGCGAAAGCTAGGTGAGCCTGGACTGACCTTGCTTGTTCGCCTGTAGCGGAGGTAAGGATGTCTGTTACCATCTGCATCGAGACGAGATAGGGTGGAATTCTGCCAGTGGCTAGTGCATCAACTGATGAGCTGATATCTCTAAGCATGTCAGAAAGGACCCTATCTATCAGGTGCATGATGGTGTATTCCCATTCTACCTTAAGTTTTAGTTCATTTACCGTTTGTGCCAGGACCTGTATTCTCTGGGTGTGAGTGTTCAGCACTAATACAGTTTGTTTAAGAGTTTTGGTCACCTGGGTAAACTGAGCTTGTTGTTGATTCATCTGTATTTGGATCTTTGGGAACTCATTTTGCATTTCATTAACATGTTGTCTTAGGGATGATATGCTGACAGTGTTGACTGCGGACATGCCTAAACTGAAAAGAGAGCCGAGAGGAGAGGCGGCGAGGAGGAGCAATCCAATGCCACGCTTCTCTCTCAAAGGTTTTCCACTCAGCTCCTGTTGAGTGAGAGTGTACTTATGTAGCTGCTTTAACATGTGTCGGATTTGTCCTTTTGCGTCCTCGATTGGGTAAGTGTACCACGATTTGTCGAGCCACTCCTCTTTGATTGTAACGTGCTGTTGGATCACTGTTTGGGGATCAAAGCGAACAAAGACCTTCTGGCTATACAGACGACAATCTGCGACGAGCAGTCCGGGTTGATCCCGAAGACTGATTCCTGAGGTAGGTCCGAGGGTTACAACCTCGAGTTGCCCCACTTGGACGAGTCCCAAGAAGGCGAGGATTAATAGGAGCAGTTTCATCGTGGTCCTAAGGAAACACAAACAGATAGAACTTAGCTTTCTAACAATTATTGGACTAAAACCTGTGGATTTACAACTGTCGTTAGAGTTAGACCTCGTTGTGAGTTTTACACTTAGTGTTCTACGTTCTAGTTGGAATGGTTTCTTTTCGCAGCTAGAATAGTTTAAACTGTTTAGTTTATTCACTATCTTGTGCTTGGACGACCTTGTTTTCCCATGAAGTCTTTGAGTTTGCGAGAGCTATGTCATTTGTGGGGTTATTGAAATCTTTGTCCTTGACATGGGCATGGCCTAACATCACCCCCCTGTGGTCATGCGGGACCACGCGCACAGGTGTGGACGTCCGTCCATGGGCACGAGTTAGGATGCCATTGTTTAGTTTAGGCTGTTTACGCAGCTTAGAGTAGACAGTACGCAGGAACCTTTTAGGTTTCGGCCAACGTACCTCTGTACATTTACCTCTTTCTGCGTAATGCAGGTGTGTCACAACAGTCGGCGCCGTCGCAGGCGTGTCTCTGTCGTTGTGATGTATGTCTTCCCACTTCATGAATGAAGGGGTGCACTTTGAGTCTGTCAGAACTATGTCATCGCTGAGTAGTTCCAGATTCAAAAGCTCTTGAACCAAGGTTTCATCGAAAGCTTGGCTGATGGCTGAATTATCTGTCCCAGAGGACAGCACAGCGTTCTCGGTGTGTGATCCGTGGATCTCTACA
>JBBPBX010018143.1:0-12693 GCA_038048925.1 Garcialebias charrua
CTTCCCATGGGCTCACCACCTATGGGAGGGGCCAAAGGGGTCGGGTGCAATGTGGGATGGGTGGTGGCCGAGGGCGGGGACCCTGGCGGTCTGATCCTCGGCTACAGAAGCTGGCCATTGGGACATGGAATGTCACCTCTCTGGTGGGGAAGGAGCCTGAGCTAGTGTGTGAGGTTGAGAGGTTCCGGCTAGAAATAGTCGGACTCACCTCAACACATGGCTCTGGCTCTGGAACCAGTTTCCTTGAGAGGGGTTGGACACTCTTCCACTCTGGAGTTGCCCCTGGTGAGAGGCGCCGAGCAGGAGTGGGCATACTTGTTGCCCCCCATCTTGGTGCCTGTACGTTGGGGTTCACCCCGGTGAACGAGAGGGTAGCCTCCCTTCGCCTACGTGTGGGGGGACGGGCTCTGACTGTTGTTTGTGCCTATGCGCCAAACGGCAGCGCAGATTACCCACCCTTTTTGGAGTCCTTGGAGGGGGTATTGGAGAGTGCGCCTCCTGGGGACTCCCTTGTTCTACTGGGGGACTTCAACGCTCACGTGGGCAATGACAGTGAGACCTGGAGGGGTGTGGTTGGGAGGAACGGCCCCCCTGATCTGAACCCAAGTGGTGTTCTGTTATTGGACTTCTGTGCTCGTCATGGATTGTCCATAACGAACACCATGTTCAGGCATAAGGGTGTACATATGTGCTCTTGGCACCAGGACACCCTAGGTCGCAGTTCGATGATCGACTTTGTTGTCGTCTCATCTGATCTGCGGCCGCATGTCCTGGACACTCGGGTGAAGAGAGGGGCGGAGCTGTCCACTGACCACTACCTGGTGGTGAGTTGGCTCCGATGGTGGGGGAGGATGCCGGTCAGACCTGGTAGACCCAAACGTATTGTGAGGGTCTGCTGGGAACGTCTGGCAGAGTCTCCCGTAAGACGGAGCTTTAACTCCCACCTCCGGGAGAGCTTTGAACACGTTCCGAGGGAGGCGGGGGACATTGAGTCCGAGTGGGCCATGTTCCACGCCTCTATTGTTCGAGGCAGCTTATCAGAGTTGTGGCCACAAGGTTGTTGGTGCCTGTCGTGGTGGCAACCCTCGAACCCGGTGGTGGACACCAGCGGTGAGGGATGCTGTCAAGCTGAAGAAGGAGTCCTATTGGGCCTTTTTGGCCTGTGGGACCCCGGAAGCAGCAGATAGGTACCGACAGTCCAAGCGGCATGCGGCTCGGGTGGTTGCTGAGGCAAAAACTCGGGCGTGGGAGGAGTTCGGAGAGGCCATGGAGAATGACTTCCGTACGGCTTCGAGGCGATTCTGGTCCACCATCCGGCGTCTCAGGGGGGGAAAGCGGTACGCGACCAACACCATTTATGGTGGGGATGGCGTGCTGTTGACCTCAACTCGGGATGTTGTGAGTCGGTGGGCGGAATACTTCGAAGACCTCCTCAATCCTACTGGCACGTCTTCCACTGAGGAAGCGGAGCCTGGGGACTTTGGGTCGGGCTCTCCAATCTCTGGTGCTGAGGTCACCGAGGTGGTTAAAAAGCTCCGCGGTGGCAGGGCTCCGGGGGTGGATGAGATTCGCCCTGAGTTCCTTAGGGCTCTGGATGTTGTGGGGTTGTGTTGGCTTACGCGACTCTGCAATATCGCGTGGACATCGGGGGCAGTTCCCTTGGATTGGCAGACTGGGGTGGTGGTTCCCCTATTCAAAAAGGGGGACCGTAGGGTGTGTTCCAACTATAGGGGGATCACACTCTTAAGCCTCCCTGGTAAGGTCTATTCAGGGGTTCTGGAGAGGAGGGTCCGTCGGATAGTCGAACCTCGGATTCAGGAGGAGCAATGTGGTTTTCGTGCTGGTCGTGGAACACTGGACCAGCTCTACACCCTCAGCAGGGTCCTGGAGGGTACGTGGGAGTTTGCCCAACCAGTT
Organism: Garcialebias charrua; assembly: GCA_038048925.1. NCBI lineage: Eukaryota > Metazoa > Chordata > Actinopteri > Cyprinodontiformes > Rivulidae > Garcialebias > Garcialebias charrua. Next base: position 1,918 of record JBBPBX010018143.1, read on the forward strand.
TACATGTGCTTTGTGGACTTGGAGAAGGCATTCGACCGCGTCCCTCGGGGGGTTCTGTGGGGGGTACTCCGGGAGTATGGGGTACCAGGCCCATTGATATGGGCTGTTAGGTCCCTGTACGACCGGTGTCAGAGCTTGGTCCGCATTGCCGGCAGTAAGTCAGGCTCGTTTCCAGTGAGAGTTGGACTCCGCCAAGGTTGCCCTTTGTCACCGATTCTGTTCATAACTTTTATGGACAGAATTTCTAGGCGCAGCCAAGGTGTTGAGAGGATCCGTTTTGGTGGCCTTAGAATCGCTTCTCTGTTTTTTGCAGATGATGTGGTCCTATTGGCTTCATCAGGTCGTGATCTACAGCTTTCGCTGGAGCGGTTTGCAGCCGAGTGTGATGCGGCCGGGATGAGGATCAGTTCCTCCAAATCCGAGGCCATGGTCTTGAGCCGGAAAAGGGTAGCATGCCCTCTCCGGGTCGGGGAGGAGGTCCTGCCCCAAGTGGAGGAGTTTAAATATTGTGAACCATAGCCAGTTGAAAATAATAAATTCTTTGGCCAGATGACCTGATTGACCATTTTTGGATTTTGTACCTGGATGATTGGGCATGAATGTTGACGTCTTGAACCACATTGATTGTAGCTGCCTGACTGGGAAGAGTCGACTGGGGATAGGACAGCCCCCCGAAACCATCTTAAGGCCGAGATACACTCGGGCGTCCTCACGGTACGCCTATACGCAGCGTACGTACGCCAAGGCAAAAGCGTAGCCCCACGTAGCCCCTCAGGGCATGTACGCGCAAAGCTTTTTTTTTACTACGCGTGCGCGATACGCGTGCGCGATACGCGGTGTCTGACCATAAACTTCCCGGCGCCGGACTGTTTTGTATGTTACACAAATGAAATAAATTCCCCTTCTTTATCGCTGATCGGGCCTTTTCTTTTGTTTTTTTGCCTAAAGTCAAGTAACCGCTTCTTCCTCCGTTCACTCGATGATTGAAATGAATGAATTCAGGTCCTACCTGGGTGCGCGATGTTTTAAATATTCCCTGGTGGGCTGTGTGCTGCAGGAAAAGCGCTCCCTGTTATTATTTTTATTTCTGAGAGAACTTTTTATAACATATATAGTAGAAACACCGTATCAGAACACCGCAGAAGTCCAGCGAGCTGCTCATGATGCATTCTCGAGGTTTCACTTTCAGCTGACTGAACGCTGTCAATCAATTCAGTAGGCGTGTCAGCAAGTGACCAATCAGCGAGCTCAGTTGAGTCCCCTCCGTGTGCAGCTGCTCATATTACAACAAGGAGAACGCGAGCGTTTGAAAGCTGATAGTTTCTGAAGTATAGAAGCGAAAACATACGCACAAAATACGCGCGTATACGGAGGACGCTTCAGTGTATCTCGGGCTTTATCACCAGCAAACTGGTTGATCCGTACTGCTTAGTGGGGAAAACAGTTTAGTTGGGACTCCACAGACTGGTGAAGCCCTCCGGATCCGGATCAAGGGTGAAACGTCTTTCTACAAAAAAATAAACTGCCCAGATGATGTACCTGGATGATTGAGCATGAACTTTGATGTCTTTGTCCTAACTTAGTGGTTGTCCAAACTTTTCAGCTTCCAACTTTTAAAATAAATACTTGTGACCATTGTAGGTTGAAGAATACAAAACTTATGAAGTAAATCATGAAAGGGCATGAAAACAAAACTCTCAAGATCCCCAACTTGCTGTTTTTACATCTCACAGTGGGGTGCTGAACCAACTTTAGGAACCAAGTTCTCACTGGTCTTCTGCAGACATACTTTATTATTTGTGTTATTGTAACAAAGATGACTTCAAAGAAATCCGACTCGAGATGATCTTGGGAAATTTAGGGACATTTTATTATTTCTTCATTTTTTCCTAAACAGTCACATGAACAATAGTCAGGGAGCACAACTCACCAAGTCTTACTACAAAGGGAAAGGACGTTTTAACTTCCACAACGCCTCACGAAAATATAAAAGGTGAAGCATACATGACGTAAAAATGTGTCAGCCTAACTTTACTAGCAAGCAAAATTCAAAGAAAAGATAAATATAAAAGTTTTAATTAGACCACACAGCTTACTTAAAGGAAAGTTAACTTCAAGTCTTAAATGTAATGTTTCTGTGGAATATTTTAGTGATCAGAAGATGACAGCAGATTTAGAGTGAGATAAAGTCAGTGTGAGTAATAAAGTCAGAAGTATGGGGAGGAAGTATTGCTTCAGCTGCTGTGGGGGCCTAGGTGACAAATGGAGTGTATGTTGTGGGCAATGTGTGTGATATGCCAGCGCAATTTCCTGCCTGCAGATTGACTAACATGTGGGCACCTGCCCTGTCAAATCCACCCATCCTGTTTCTCTCAGTTCAACAATGCAGCACTCCTCATTGCTACTTCTACTGTGTCAAGCAAAATACATACAAGTAAAAGAAGACTATAGACAATAGGCAGAATTTTCTTTGAGGAATTAATAAAATTTACTAACATGCTTTTGTCAAAATACAACATAATCCAGTACAGCACTGTTTTACTCTGTCTCTTCAGCTATTTTCTTTGCAGCCAGAATCTGTTATCAATATAAACTCAAGAAGCCTCACTACTCTTCAAAAAAGCCTACTGTCCACTTTATACCCTCTATTTAAAATACACTACAAAAGGAACAAATCTCAAACTCGAGAAAATGCATTTCCTGCAAAAATGCAATGTGAATGCTTATTGTAGAAGAACTTGCTGAAAAACAGCTGAAATTAGCTAAAAGAGCATGCTGAAATGTAGCTGAAATGGAAGAACAAGCCTAAATTAGAAGAAAGTTAAAATACCACATATTTGCTGAATTAGGTTTAAAGAAGCAGAAATGAGCACAAAAAAATAGGAAGTCAGCTATAAAAAACTAAAATTAGCTAAAAACATCTAAAACAAAGCGGAAAAGCAGAGAAAAGAAAGCAAAAAAAGCTGCAATTAGCTAAAAATTGTGGAATTAGTTGAAAAGTCAAAGTTAGCATTATGTTGTAGTACTTGAGACCAGTCTTGGTCTCACACTTTTTGATGGTCTTGGTCTTGTCTCGGACTCGACTGCATTTGGTCTCGGTCTTGTCTCGGTCTCAGACATCGAGGACTTGGGATTATATTTCAAGACCAGTCAAGACAACAACTGCAAATATCACTAGTTTGCCAGAATATTGTCCAGTTTATTTGTCATCCTTGTTTTTATTGGATGCAAAATACACTGATTCAAATCCAAGCAATAACGTGACTTATTGCTAAATACATGGTTTTGTTACTGCTGTCACGCCCCCTTTCACTCGCACGTGGTTCTATACAGGTAGTCCCCGATTTACGAGCGAGATCCGTTACAACGAGGCGCTCGTAAACCGGAAATCTCGTAATTTGGAACGGTTGCCATGTCGCTCGTAAGTCCGAAATTTCGCTCGTAAATTGGAACGGTTTCGCTAGCGCGACTACAAACACTCTATTTTCATCCAAAAACTGCTTATGAGTGCATAAAAATGATCGGAAACGTGTGTCCATATGCTTAGCTAACTAACTGTGGTGAAAAAACACATGAAAACTCAGTATTTTTTGCGTTTTTTCCAAAAATTCGCCAGCTCGTAAGTCTGGAACCTCGTAGATCAGAGCGCTCGTAATTCGGGGACTACCTGTACCAACAAAACAATACAGACAACAGAACGTAATGTCACAACCAGGAGTGAAAGTAAGCCGGTACAGATAATCTGTGAAAAGATAGAGGCTGTGTCTCAATTCAGGGGCCAGCCTAGCTGGGCCGAGTAGGCCACACACTCACAAGGCCGGGTGGGCTGGACGAAACTGCTGAAATGGGACGGTCTAGCCTTCATGTTTGCGTGATTACGTACCTCCGCCTTACGTGCGGCAAACGTGTTTTCATCAGTGCCTTGTCCGGAGAGCCGGCCTTGAAGTGGGTGGGGTGTTCTCTTGAAGTGGGTGGGAAGTTCTTGTGTGCACGCTTGGTGTGTGTGTGGAAAGAGAAGGGACGCCGCTAAAAAATATTTGTCAGCTGAATATATATATTAGTGTTTTTGAGTTTACTGTTTGTTAAGAACTGATTACAAATCAGCTTATTTTACAAGTGCATAGCAAGGATTTTCTGAGGGGCGATCGGTTAAAAGATAGAGTGGACCTACAAAAACTAAGTTGCCCAGTAGCTCAATTGGTTAAGCATTGGCTTAGCGCGCAGATCCTTTTCTCGAAGCTGGTTCGAATCTCACTCGGTTCGGTTAAAACTTATTTTACGTTTGTCTTTTATTGGATAAAAAAATGAGGACTGAGATTAAAAAGAAGGAGTTTGTGAAACTCCTTTTTTTTTATCCAATAAAAGACAAACGTAAAATAAGTTTTAACCGAACCGAGTGAGATTCGAACCAGCTTCGAGAAAAGGATCTGCACGCCAAGCCAATGCTTAACCAATTGAGCTACTGGGCAACTTGCTTTTTGTAGGTCCACTCTATGTTTTAACCGATCGCCCCTCAGAAAATCCTTGCTACGCACGTGTAAAACAAGCTGATTTGTAATCAGTTATTAACAAACATTAAACTCAGAAACACTAATATATATATTCAGCTAACAATTTTTTTTTAGTCGTTTCTGTAGTTTAATTTTAATGAGATTCAGCTCGCGCTGAGGTTGTTGTTAGAACGAGCTGATGACTCAACAACACGCAGCAGTCCCGACCCTGCACGCAGAAAGTCCCACCCCTGAGTTATCCAGCTCAGCCATCTCGAAATTCCCGCAAAATCTCTGCTAGCGCTACGAATTCTGGGATAGCCTCCGCCAGAAAGGATACTCGGATGCATCCTCGGATTTCGACAGGAAGTAGGCCACATTCCTCGGCCGCATGAGGAGGAGTCTTCGAATTGGGACAGTCCTCCGCATGGGGCAATGACGTATGCGGCCGACAAATGCGCACTCATGAGGACCCAGCCCCTGAATTGAGACACAGCCATAGTTCCAAGACTTGAGGTCTTGGTCTTGACTTGGTCTCGCCCTCCCTTGGTCTTGGTCTCGACTTGGTCTCGGACCCCAAAGGTCTTGGTCTTGTCTCGGTCTTGATACAATCTGGTCTTGGTCTTGACTTGGTCTCGGGTTAGGTGGTCTTGACTAAAACACTAGTTAGCACACAATCAGCTAAATAGTAGCTGAAATAGCCGAAAAAGCTTAAACTAGCTGAAACAAGCTGAAAGGAGCATAACAAGCTGAAAGTAGCAGAAATTACCACAAAAACTGGAATTTATCTGAAAATAGCTGAAATTAGCAAAAAATAAATAAATCTAAAAAGCTAGTTGAAAAGGTAGAACAAGCTTATATTAGCAGACAAAGGCAGAAATAACTCATATACTATACCCAATTAAGCTGAAAGAAGCAGAAATGAGAACAAAAAGTAGAAATTATCTGAGAAAAGCCAAAAATAGCAAAATGCAACTGAAAAGTAGCTAAACAGGCAGAGAGAAGCTTTATTACCAGAAGGAATTGGAGAGTGCACATTCTTGCTAAATTAGGCTGACAAAAGTTGAAATAAGTGCAAAAAATGTGAAATTAGTTGAACATTTTTTAATTTAGCATGAAACAGCTAAATGGTAAATGGAGCTTACTTATATAGCGCTTTCTAGCCCCCTATGAGGGGCCCCAAAGCGCTTCACAGTACCAACCATCCACCCATTCATACACCGGTAGCGGTAGACTGCCTTGCAAGGAGCTGCCTGTCCTACCGGGAGCAACTCGGGGTTAAGTGTCTTGCCCAGGGACACAACGAGGTATGCCGTGACCAGGGATCGAACCGAGACTTTCTGGTCCTGAGCTGGCTGCCCTGCCTCTACACCATCTCGGCCCCTAAATAGTAGCTGAAATAGTAGAAAAAGCTGAAACTTGCAGTAATAAGCTGAAAGGAGCTCAACAAGCTGAAATCAACAGAAAGAAGTTAGAAAAAGTACAAACATGTTGTGGTTAGCAGAAATAATCTAAAAGGAGCACAAAACAGCTGGAAAAAAAACAAACAGCTGAAATTAGCTGAAAAAATGATTAAATTTGCACAAGGAAGTTGGAAGAAGCTGATCCGGACTAAAATGTAAAAGGAGCAGTAAAAGGTTGTAAACAGATCTAAAGATTTGAAGGATGTAAAATGAGTTCATTTCATTTTCTATGAGGAAAAAAAAAGGCAGAAAAGGCCATATATTTAAAAAAGCTAAAGTTGCATCAATACCGATTTGAAACATGATTTGTTGAAATAGCTTGAAAACGGGACGAGAAATGCACCAAAAATGTATGGAAGAAAAAAATCAAAATAGTGTGAATGCATCATAAGCATTCAGGTAGCACACAGAAAACAAATAGTGACATACCGGTAGTTATATTCCCCTTGGTTCAGCTATGGGTAGTACTTATTTCACTTTTTGGAGTACTGGTAGTTTTGTCACAACATTTTGGATAGAATTATGTTATTGGACGCCTCGACAGTCAAACAAGTCGTGCTCAAAACATGTCCATCTCATGTCACATAAAACACAAACACACCAATTGCTATAACTGGCAATTGTGATGACATTGAGCTAACATCTGATGCTGTTTTTAAAATGTTGTCATTAACTATGAAAATCAGTTAAGTGTGTGCTTATGTTATTAAAATGGCTCATCACCAACTGGACACATTTTAATAAAACAATCAGAAGTAATTATTGGGTGTAACTCTTGTCCCCAAGTTAGCAGACTGAGGAAGAGGCAGAGTCTGGTGTACAAACGGTATTTTATTTACAAGCGTAGATGATGTTCAGGGCTGAAAGGGAAAAAGGACAAGGTGAGAATTGAGATTCTTTCTGGTTAGTTGCTAGAATATATCTTGTTTTCCAATACGGTTTTCTTACTGTTTGTAGATGGAGCCGGAGAAGAGGGAGAGGTAAGGTCCTAGGTTTCCACAGGGGGAGAGATGATCCAGAGGAGGTGAACACCATCAGAGAGAGGAGAAGGTTGTTGATATTTGGTTGTTGCTGACACAGACTGATGTTTGTACAGTTGAAGGGATACGATGGTGTTAAGGTGAAGTCACAAGGAACGAGGAGGTCTAAGAAGACTCAAGGAAAAGGACTTGGAAGTCGCTGGAGAAGATATACCAAAAACAAGTTAGTGCAACTGTTTAGAAACTAGTGTACCGGTCGTCCATTATTTACCATGAGGTATCATAACGTCCCAGCATTGTAGGAACATCTGGCTGGAGCTTGAGTACTTTGCAGAGCAGTCCTCCAACTCAGGTGCAGGTGTGGAGTGAATGCTGCTTGGGATGAGCAGCAGCTGTGGAGACAGTGAGTGTGGCTGGAAACCTAGGAATCCCACACATTCACTTTTCAAGACAACTAGCATACTTTCCGCCCTTTAAGTCGCTCCGCCCTATATGTCGCATTAGTCCAATTATGTCCAATAGAGTGGAAAAATCCATAAACGTGTCGCACCTCTGTATACGTCGCATCTATTATGCGTCACCGCTGACGCGTTCGCGTATGTTACGCGTCACCGCAAATGGCCACAGGAGCGTGCACGGTAGGACTTTAACAAGATTAACACTTAAAAACAATTGTTTGTTTGCTGAAAATTATAGCAAAGATGTGTCTGAGCTGAAATTTTCCTTAATAAATGCACGTAATGGTCAAATCAGCTGAATTAAAAAAAATAGTTTCGCTACGTCGGTGCTGCGAAGCGTGCACGTGCAGCGAGCTGATACGCTTCATTTCTTTAAAATTGAACAAAATTAACACCTAAAAAAAATTGTTTGCTGTCATTATAGTAAAAGTGTTTCTGAGCTTAACTTTTCCTTGATAAATGCACGTAATCGTCAAATCAGCTGGATTTAAATTGTTTCGCTTTGACGGTCTTCCAAACAGTCACGCGCGCTGCGAAAATAAATGATAAATAAATCGAATTTTTGCTCAAACATCTCCTAAAGATAACTTGTTGTAAATGTCCATCCAGTGATTACTTTCAGTAAGTTTCATCAAAATCTGTCATGTGGTTCTTGAGCTATTTTGCTAACAAACACTGAGGTGACAGTACCGTATTCAGACCTCCAGAAAGCAGGAGGCCGTGCTGCAACAGAGTGAGTCCGAGCAGAGGAGGCTTCTGTCGGACACATGAGCTGGGAACGGTCGGTGGACCCTAGCGGCCGAAAGTGGTACTGCTCCATTTTTTTCGTCAGAATGAATGGAAACGGTCATATCTCAGCCAAAAATATGGGGAAAAATCCCTAAATATGTCACTTTGCGTCGCAGAACATGAAAATTAGTTTAAAAAAACGGTGACATATAGGCCGGAAAATACGGTAAATTCAAGATGGTAGCCACAGTCACTTGTCCTGAGGAAACAAGAAACTATAGCTACAAGTCAAACTGTTATGCAAATACTGAGCTAAGATTTGGTGTGTTAGAGGGTGATCTTTATCCTCGGTACAAACACTAACCGTGTTTCCATCTATTTTCAATTCGAATTTTGAGCGAATTTTTGAAAATTCGCAAATAAAAATTAATGCGAATCAGAAGTGTTTCCATCAACTGGCTTGAAGCGAATCCACCAGGCCACGCAAAGCGGCATTACGTCAGACGTCAGCGTTACGCACGTCTACAGTAAACAGGAAGTAGCGGTTGAAAACAGGAACCGAACCACACATCTCGGCAAAATGGAGAGAATATTTCAGGAATGTGTTGCTATCGGGCAAGTTGTATTTATTCTGTCATGCCAACTAGTTTTAGCGATGTTACAGCGGAAACAGCTGATCAGTCACATGACGTGAATGTTCGCTACGTCAGAACTGAGTCGGCAAATCTGTTTCCATCTCTCGTTTTGCGCATCAGCTCTGTTTCGAAAAACCACAAAACCACCTCAAGCGAGCGTATCAACTTTTTTGCGAATTAGAGGAAGTTAATTCGAATCGTGCCGTTTCCATTCACCTTTTCTGATGCGATACTTCAAAATGCGCATCAAGAAACCTTGATGGAAACACGGCTACCAGTACATACATTAACTGTTATCAACCCTGTCTTTTAGCAAATTATCACTTGAAACACTGGACCAATTTTAATGAAACTCCCCAAGTCACTTCCAATTTAATGCAGCCACCACAGCTAATAAACATTAACTAGCACAAAAACACACACACCCTAGCCTGGTTGAAACCATACCCTGTGCTTCACTTCGCTTCACACAAGGTGCAGTGAAGGGAAATGAGAATTGAGCGGAGCTGTGCAGGAAGGCGAGGGCCAGGCTACACACACCCCAAAACCAGCTAAATATCTTTAAAACTGACTGTGTCATCCTTCACATTCTCTGTGCAATCCACATCTCGCAAGATCTCACAATGTGGCATGTGGTTGTGAATAATGTAGTTTACACGGTTTGACCACAAAGTTATGATTCAGTTCCTTTCTCTGCATTCGGTGTTTTTAGTTCAAAACTCTGGTTTGAAAGATGAGATGCATTCCTGCAAGGAATGCTAGGTTTTTAATTATCTTAAAGTTTAAAAACTAATCTTAAAAAGTGTTGTTTGTGACTTTATAATAATAATAATAATAATAATAATAATAATAATAATAATAAAAAGAAGCTAATTCTATGATGCATTTTATAGTTGAGACGTAAAGCGTTAAAGTTCTTGGAGAGCGTTTATTTCATTTTTAGGTTACGAGTCAATAAGATTTTTCTATACACCAAAGTTCATGCTCAATAATCCAGGTATAAAATCCAACACTTTTCAGACGGGTCATCTTGATGGCTTCTATTTTTGCTGAGACGTTTCATCCTTCATCCAAAGGACTTCTTCAATCTGAAGCCACCAAAAAACAAAACTTATTCCTACAAACAGCACACTCCATAGTAAAAAACAAAAAACAAAAAAAAAAAAACAGTTTGCTAGTGCTAAGATGGCCATTGGGACCTGCCCTCTCCCCCGTCAACTCCTTTGAGATAAAGTGGTTCAAAACACCAAAGTTCATGCTCAATAATTCAGGTATAAAATTCAACAATGTTCAGTCAGGTCAGCTGAACGGTTTCTTTTTTTTTGCTGAGACGTTTCATCTTTCACCTAAAGGACTGTTTTATACCCACTATACTGTTTGTGGGAATTAGTTTTTTTTTTTTTTGGTTGGCAGCTCCTCAGATCGAAGAAGTCCTTTGGATTAAGGACGAAACGTCTCAGCAAAAAAAGAAACCATCCAGAAGACCTGACTGAACATTGTTGGAAGATTTTTCCATGTTATTAAATTCAAATTGAAAAAAAGCCACAGTTGAACATTAAACATATTCTGAACATAACATGGATAAACACAGTTTATCATTCAAACAAAAAGATACGTTCTATTGTTTTAAGTGAACAGGTAAACATCTTCACCACTGTGCAGACCTTAAAGGGACCTCAGAAACCTAAATAATGTATATACTATCAAGCACAGACAAATATGTTTTTACTGTATGCACCATTAATTATATATATATATATATATTACAAAAGTTTGTGTCACATGTTAGCTGATCTTGAGAATGAGCCAAATGTTCCAGATTTAATGTTTTACACCTGCCTACACTGTCTGTGTGACAGGAAATGATGTGAAAATCTCATGCATTATCCATTAATGGATGCTGGAAGCCACAGAACGGAACAGGAGCATTGCATTCTAATTTTTGCACATGAGGCACAGAGCAAAGCATCAACCAGACAAGTCTGAGCATAGTTGTTAGGCCTCGGGCATGAGGGGCAGAT
>JBBPBX010018143.1:12764-38632 GCA_038048925.1 Garcialebias charrua
AAATTAGGTACAAAACATGATGAATGTTTATTAATACTAGTCTTAAGGGTAAAGAATATTGAACTAAGTAATGAACTAACATGCAAACAACTTCACTTCGGTAGCTGATCTACAAGGAGACACTTTTTATTTGTTTGGGTTTTAGTTGCAAAGTGTGACTTTTATATAACAAGGAAGTTTGCATGAAAGTGAGCTGTTTGGTGTGTGTCACATCACATAGTGTGCAGGTGAGGCTACCTGACCTGTTGTTGGTGCAAGGATGCTGCTGTCAGGCCTGTCACAATAAACAATACATCAATTGATCGCATGATAAATGACAATTATTAACCTCATTTTCATTTATCGGCTTTATCGTTTCTTTGTGTCTCTCTCTTTCTACTGAAGACACTGGATGACAAACGGCTCAACTCCGGTGCTCTTCACTGACTCCTCCCTTTCTCTTTTCTTTTTAAAATCTGATTTAACCATCCAAAATCCTGTTTTTGGATCGCTAAAAGCAACTAAGCTGAGAAGTTAAGCTACAAGCTAAGCTAACAGGCGACCTCGGGAAAAAAAAATCTGTCTTATCAAAGCTCCAAAATTCACGGTTGAAACCCATGCCTCTGTCAAAAAAGTTGTTTTTCTCTGATAAAAGAAGCTGATAACTTCTTTACATATTTTTTTATTAAAGGCTTTGTGTGAAAAATGCTATGCTAAAGAGCTCAAACCACAACGAGCATCCGCCATTTTGAGAATCGAAGAGACACAGCCCATGTCACGTCAAGGGGCCTCCCTCCCAGTTTTCTTAAAGAGCCACATTGCACACTGCTCACTCCCTTACTATCCATCCTTTGGTTCAAACAGTCTTATACTGCCATCGAGTGGTAAAAAAGCCACTACATACAAAATTAACCAACATTTCTTCTTACATTTGACAATAATTAACAATTATTGTCAAATTTCAAACAATATTATTGTTTATCGCAATCATTTCTGAGACAATTAATCACCCAGCAAAATATTTTTATTGTGACAGACCTAGCTGCTGTATTTAGAGATGAGCTCAAAAGCAAAAAAAAATAAAAATAACAATAAATAACAATAAAAACAACAAACAAAACGGAGCTCACACAAGTAGTTGTGTGCATTTGTGTGTCTCGTTGTGTCTTTCCTTTTGTCACAGAGCAGAGAAAGTCAGTGACCTGTTAGGAGCAGGGTATCCATTTCCTATTCAACACTTAAAACCCCTCCATTAGTTTGCTGTGAAGATTTTAAAAGGTAATGAATAGCCCAGAGATTCATCACTTTCACTTTGAGTGTGTGTTTTTCAGCACAGCCACTAACTGTGTGTGTGTGAACTCTAAAGGTGAGAATAAACCATTAAAGTTATCTATGTCTTTCCCCTCATGTCGGTATGTTTTTACCCATTTATGTGACTGACATTTAATTTATAAACAGGTTCTTTTGTAACACTAATAATTTCAATGTTGCAATAACTTGATGGCAAAAACAAGAAATTATATACAAGTTTCTATATCTCATGATATGCATACATGTTGGTTTTATCCTTGAGGAAGATTCTGAACTCCAAATAGTTTCATATGAGAGTGAAAAAAGTAAAATATTTTGAAATGAAAACAAAAGCATCTGCCAGATGTGTGTGATGTATATTCCATGCACTCCAAGGTTATTAGAAGAACTATGTGACGTTTGCTGCAAAATACATGTGGCAAGAAGAGGTTTCTGCCTGTTTGAGAAACTATGATGTGTGTGTCATCCAGCTGTAGATTAGAACCCCATTAGCCTCGTGGCTGGTCTGCTGTTTAGACTGAGTATAAACACAGAAAGGGATGGCTCGACGTCTTGTCTCTTCATCCTCAACCTCCTGATAACACTTGCAAATGCACATTAAAAACATGTCTGGACAACCAGGCTTCATATGCCACATATACTGAGTGTGTGTGAATGGAGATTTCCTGAGAGACTTGTTCTTGGATTGCTCTCATGCCCTTCATTGGCATCATCCAAACTTCCTGTACCAGCTGCAGCTTGCCTCCCCTTCTTTCGTCTCTTCCCAGTTCGGCCAAATCGGTCTCTTCTTTCATTCCCATGATCTCTTTTAAAGAGTTGCTCACAATTTATGAGTAAAGTACCTCTGCAAGCAATAAATGCTTACATTGATAAACACTTCAAATGTGCTCAGCACGTAAAACTATAGTTCACTGGACTGCGTATTTTACGTAAAAAAGAAAAATGCAAGAAGCCCCCCCCCCCCACACACACACACACACACACACTCACACACACACACACTCAGATATATTATTCAGTTTGGTATAAATTCTGATCACATTTTGAAGTCAAAGTCACAACTGGTTCATGTGAATATTATAAAATATTCAAGTTATCGTACTTCTAACATGCAAAGCCCTCAACAATAGCTCCATCTTATACTTGAGATCTTATTGTTCCATATTTTCCTAACAGAGCACTTCGCTCTCAGACTGCAGGTTATCTCACGGTTCCTAGAGTTTCCAAAAGCAGAATGAGAGGAAGATCTTCCAGTTATCAGGCTCCTCTCTTGTAGAACCAACTTCCAGTTTCTGTCCATGAGGCTGACACATTGTCCAGTTTTAAGACTGGGATTAAGACTTTCCTTTTTGATAAATCCTATAATTAGGGTTGGCTTGTTATGCTGTCTTAACCTTAGACCTCATTTCCTTAAATGAATTGTTACAAATGAATAGTTTTTATTTGAAACTATTTCTTACTTAACATGTGATTCTCAACCTGCCATTATGTATCTGTTCTTACCAAACCCAGCTGGTTGAAGCATATGACCGCTTGTCCTGAGCCTGGTTCTGCTAAAGGTTTCTTCCTCATGTGGTAATTTTTCCTTTCCACTGTCGCCTTCATTCTTGCTCAAGATGAGAGTTCTGTGAAGAAGTTAAATTCAAAGCAGTCTGTTCCTCAGATAAATAATGTTAAATTGATATGATGTTTGTAAAGGACATAATGAGCCATGTTATTGAGCCGTTATATGTAATTTATCATTTTCAACAGGAATTTTTCCAGATAATATGAAAGTAGCTAAGGTTGTTCCTCTTTTTAAAAATGGTGATAAATGTGTGTTCAACAATTATAGACCTATATCCTTGTTACCACAGTTTTCAAAAATTCTTGAAAAACTATTTGTAAACAGACTAGATCAATTTATAGATAAACAAAATATTCTAAGCAACAGTCAGTATGGGTTTAGAGCAAAAAACTCTACATCAATGGCTCTCATGGAATTAATGGAACAAATAACTACTGCTGTCGATCAAAAACAATATTGTATCAGTATTTTTGTTGATTTAAAAAAAGCATTCGATACTATTGATCACACCATTCTCCTTGAAAAACTGAACAAATATGGTATTAGAGGACCAGCATTACAGTGGGTATCTAGCTACTTGAAAGATAGGAAACAATTTGTACAAATAAATGATGTAAGATCTGACCTCTGTAATATCACATGTGGAGTTCCCCAAGGCTCTGTACTTGGACCAAAGCTATTTATTTTATATGTGAATGACTTGGTAAATGTGTCAGGACTCCTTAAATGTGTACTTTTTGCTGATGATACCACATTTTTCTGTTCAGGCGAAGATATAGAACAAATGTTGGAATTGATAAAGACAGAATTTGTCAAGATACAAACTTGGTTTAAAATAAATAAATTATCATTAAATCTAGAAAAAACTAATTACATGATATTCAGTAATAAAAAGAAAACTGTTGATGTTCCACTCAAAATTGAGGATGTTGAGATTTGTAGAGTGAATGAGGTGAAGTTTTTGGGTGTTATCATTGATGACAAACTGACATGGAAACAACACATAAATTCTGTAAGAATAAAAATAGCTAAATCGATTGCAGTACTGTACAAAGTCAGAGACCTATTGAATGATAAAGCTCTGTATTTGTTGTATAACACAATCATTGTTCCACACTTAATCTATTGTATTGATGTTTGGGGGAATGCGTGTAAAACAATCACAAAGCCTATTTTTGTATTACAGAAAAGAGCTGTAAGAATTATCACTAGAAAACATTACCGTCATCCATCAAGTACATTATTTTATCAACTGAAGTTATTGAAGTTCCATGATTTGGTAGACTATAATATTTTATCAGTTATGTATAGGGCTCAAAATAATGCATTACCTTTAAATATCCAAATGCATTTTGTTAAAAGACAAAGTTGTTATAATCTTAAGGGGACAGAGATGTTTGTAAAACCACAATTCAGAACTAGTTTGAAGGGACGTTCTACCTCAATCCAGGGAATTAGATTATGGAATGGCTTGGAGAATGTAGTTAAAAATGCCAAGTCAATGTTTACATTTAAGAAAATGATCAAAACGAATGTGTTAAAAAATATATATATGAAATAGCGTAATGTGTATTGTATTAGTTAGAAAATTAGAAAGAGTTAGTCATTTTGTACTGTTGGTTGAAGATTATTATTGTTTAATCTGATTGTTGGAAAAAAGGGGCAGATATAATAAGATTTATTCTTCTTTCTGCTACCTTTCATTTTTTTATATTTTGTACATTATCATTTATGGGATTGTCTTGTATTGTTTCTTTTGTAAAAAAAATGAACAAATTTAATAAACATAAATTATTATTTTTATATATGAATGTTTCTGTTCAGTGCCCCGAGATGACTTCTGTTGTGACTTGGCGCTATATAAATAAACTGAATTGAAGTTTTCATGTAAGGTTAAAAATGTTAGAAATAGTTGGAAAATAACTTCTGAAACACATCTCAGAAGTTGTAAAAGTAACTTTTATGATATTGTGCTCAGTTGGTTTGTTGTTTTAGTAACAAAAAGAAAAAAAAGAAAGTTATTTTTACCTACCATCCATCCATACCTATCCACAGTCCAGCTGCAGAAGAATCAAGTCTAGGGGTGAAGCCTGGACTTCCCTCTCTCCAGCTCCTTCAGGGGGGATCAGAAGGCAACCCTTATGCCAGAGAGGAATCCCTACAAAATAATTCTAGGGTTTCCCTGGGGTCTCCCTCCAATGTGATGTCCCATAAAACCTCCAGAGGGTGGCATCCTAATCAGACGTCTAAACCACCTCAGCTGATTCCTTTTGATGGAGAAAGGCAACTCTAATCTGAGAATTTACAGATGATAAATTTCCTCATTTTATGTATTAGGCTGAAGCTGGCACTCTACAAAGGAAGCTATTTTTAGATGTTTGTATGTGGGATTTCATGCCTTTGGTTATGAGCCTCACCTCCTGACCGTATGAGGATGAGAATGTAAACAGGCCAGTAAATCAGAGCTTTGGCTTTCAGCTCAGATTCTTCTGCACACTGACAGCAATACCCTTACTTCTGTTGATGAGGTCTTGATCCATCAGTCCATCTCCCCCTTTATCACTTGTGAACAATATTTTGAGATACACGAACTTGTCCTTTAAATCCCTGAGATATTTCAACTGTACCTGGTTACTTAGAGAGGGGGGTGGGTAGGTAGGGTCACCTGGGATTTCCAAAGGTTATTAATAACTAATTATGCATTTTAGTTAATGTTTTGTTTAAGGTCAGGTACTGAGTTATTGCTTGTTTTCATGTGGCTGTGTTTTAAAAGCAAAGTGGAATACATTCAATACATAGAATGCAGTTGTAGTTTTTGCATGACCAGACACTGCTTCATTAAATAAATTTGACAACTAACCCATATGATGATCTGCTGGAGAAGATATGGCAGATGTCTGGTTCTGCTGGAAGAAAAAAAAATTCCCTGTTAAATAAGAATTGTTCCTTTCCTCAGTTGCCAATGTGCTGCTCAGGATGGGGGAGTGAGATGAAATGATGAGCTGAAGCAATCTGCTGGCTTCCTTACCATAGACATTTTATAATGTATGTGAATGGTTTTGTGGGCAGCAGTAGCTTGGTGGTCAGTGCCAAAGTCTCGTATTACTGAGGCTACAGGTTCAAGTCCAGGTTGTGTCAAGCTAGTCATGTAGCATGCAATGATAGCCAAATCTTTTATGTAAAACTTGCTCACTGTGGCAACTCATAAAGGAGGAGATCCAAGGGGGAAAAATATTTGAATGTTAATGCCCTGAGATAACTGCTATTTTGAATTGGCACCATACGAATAAACTGAATATCTAATTTAAGCTTGATGCAAAAACCAAGATTTCAGTAACTGGCTTCGTCTGGTGGCCAACAGAGGAAGCAGTGGGCGCTGAAGTGTTGCAACAGGGTGTTGGCTAAAAATGAACCATAGCCCTCCAAAAGTCATTTGCCAGCACGGTCAGGCGTCGCTGTAGTTAGATTCCAGCAGCAGTGTTTAGTTTTTAAATGAAAACACCAACAGGAGGTTGGAAACAAAGGTTATGCTTAAAAAGTGGAAAAAAAACATGACTGCTTGATTCCTTAAAGGTGAAGTCTGCAGTTTCTGTAGAACATCAGCGCTTAGAAAAAATGTCAACAAGCAAAGCATTCTGATCCCTCCCCCTCAGAGCCATATATGGCTCTGCCCCCTTGTGGTCTGTTGAAATTCAAATTCAAGCTCTGTTTTTATTGGCTGATTCAAATTCAAGCTCTGTTTTTATTGGCTGGTTACAAACTTTGTTTTTATTGGCTGGAAAATGGCGGGTCACTTTTTCTTTTTAGAAATGCTTATTTACCACCTGGAGAAGCAAGGGGACAATATTTTTTTTAGTTTTTTTCAGAGATTACCTCTCTAACATGAATCTAGTGACAGAGTAAAGAAATATGTTAAAAATATATTGTTAGAAAAGTTACATATAGCAGCTTTAACTCTATTGGAAGGTCAAATGTTTAAATACAGTATGAACTACTTTAGTATCGAGGACTGTAGCTAAAAATGGAAAGGAAAGCTCACAAAAAAGTGTTATTTTTGTCAGAAGCAGCTTGCATTTACTTGGATTTAACAATTTGCGCAATAGTGCCCCAAAATAAATAAATAAATAAACTAAAATAAATAAAAAAACTGTTTAAAAATATGCAGGCATGATAAATGTTGAAGCAAAGTCCAAGGTTTTCTATGATGACAATTTTGGAATATTTAAGGGCTCTGTCATAAGGGTGTATTTAATATCAAGGTTTATGCTTCATGCTGTGTGTTTAATAGCTTCACTGGACTCGAGTAGCCAGAGGACCAAGAAGGTATCAATCAATCAAACTTTATTTATAGAGCTCTTTTCAGCAGCCAGAAGGTGCACAAAGTGCTGAACAATACAGAAGTAAAAAAAAAAAACTTCAATTAAACATTTAGAAAACAGCCAGTTAAACATTAAAAACAATTAAAACATAACAAGAATGACAAAGAACTACTAGGTATTAAAAGCCTGCCTGAATAAAAAGGTTTTAAGATTACATTTAAAAAACACCATATCAGTGATGGAGCGCAAGTCCAGAGGTAGCTGGTTCCAGAGTCTGGGTGCAACAACAGAAAAGGCCCCGGTCACCCCATCGTTTGTAGGTGGTCTTTGGAACAGACAGGAGAAATGTATTAGATGATCTCAGTGTTCTCCTATATTCACTGACAGCTACAAGATCAGTCAAATACAGTGGGGCAAGACCTTTAAGAGCTTTAAAAGTGAACAATAATTTTTTTAATTTAATTCTAAAATCGACTGGAAGCCAGTGGAGAGAAAAATAAAACAGGGGTAATGTACTCACGTCAGGAGGTGTACAAGGCGAGCTGCAGCATTTTGGACCAACTGAAGGCGTCTAAATGGAGGATTGGGAGATTCCTGCATGTAGGGAATTGCAGTAGTCAAGCCTTGAAGTGATAAAAGCATGAATGGCCTTTTCCAAATCAGAATGATTTAAAAAAGGCTTAACTTTGTATTAAAGACTTAACTAATAAAAACAGACCTTGACCTTCCAAATCAATAATCCAAGATGACCACTTTAGCTGCAAGGGAAAAAATACGATAACATGGCCATTTTTAAAGCGATTCAGCTGAAATTGGACGTTTGGCAACTGAGAGCAAACCCAAACACATAGTACTTCCAAATCAAAAATTTAAATTGGCAGCAGCCTGGCAGTCCCCATCAAAGTTTCTCCAGGAACTTTCTAGTTGTGGATATAGCAGATCTTATAGATTCTTGTCCTTGTTTCAGACTTGGAGGAGGAAGCAAGACGTTCCACAAAAGCAGGTGAGTGATAAGGAGAGCGGGCAGACATGAACAGAGATCAGAGCTTAATTTCCAACCTTGAATCCCTCACAGAGATGGAGGTCCTAACAAAGCTGTCGTTGACCAGAACACAGAACCAACAGGTCATGAAATGATTTGTCATGGACAGGAGGACCAAGTGAAACACTGGTTTACCTAAGAAAACAGCACAAGCAAGTTTCTTTACTTTCATCAAACTAGTTTTCTAAAGCTCTAAAAGTTTAGCAAGCAGAAACGGAGGTCTTCTTCACTAGCTGTGAGCAAATGGATCACGGCCAAGTGTGGGACCAGCTTCGTCTATATACCCTGGAGACAAATCAGCTCCAACAGGTCCCACCTGTGTAGGACATGCACTCTCTCAGCTTGCCTCTAAAAACAAGGGGACACAATTAAAGGGCAAAACACAAAATAAACTAAATCCTAACAGGCTTAGCCTATTGATGGTAAGTACAGTGTCATAGTAGAAGGATTTGTACCCAGGAAATGCAGACTCAATTCAGGAAGCTCAAAGGATAAACTAAATACATTCATTAACAAAACAAAAGCTGAGGTGGTAGCAGAACAACACTTTCAAAACCCATGGAAAGAACAGGGAGTCAAAGAGAGTCGCCAACAAGTGTGGAGAGAACCCAGACTGGTGTTTGAAATGCATAGTTCTGCCCTTTATTCTGGACTGGATAAGAAGATAAATAGGCCAAGGTAAACAAGGATATGAGGAACTGCAGAACTACCGTATTTTCCGGCCTATAAGTCACAGTTTTTTAAAAACTAATTTTCATGTCCTGCGACTTATGGGGCGAAGCGACATATTTATGGATTTTTCCCCCATATTTTTAGACCAATTTTTGGCTGAGATATGACAGTTTCCATTCATTCTGACAAAAAAAATGGAGCAGTACCACTTTCGGCCGCTAGGGTCCACCGACCGTTCCCAGCTCATGTGTCCGAAAAAAGCCTCCTCTGCTCGGACTCACTCTGTCGCAGCCCGGCCTCCTGAACTCTGGAGGTAGGTCTGAACTAGTGTTTGTTAGCAAAATAGCTCAAGAACCACATGACAGATTTTGATGAAACTTACAGAAAGTAATCACTGGATGGATATTTACAACCTATTAGCTGTAGGAGATGTTTGAGCTAAAATTTGATTTATTTATAATTTATTTTCGCAGCGCACGCAACCGTTTGGAAGACGTCAAAGCGAAACAATTTAAATCCAGCAAATTTGACCATTACGTGAATTTATTAAGGAACGGTTAAGCTCAGAAACACTTTTGCTATAATGTCAGCTAACAAATATATTTTTTAAGTGTTTATCTTGCTAAATTTTAAAGAAAATGCAGCGGTCCCAACCGTGCGGGTGCACGCAGCGAAACTACTTTTTAAATACAGCTGATTTGACAATTACGTACATTTATTAAGGAAAGGTTAAGCTAAGACACCTTTGCTATAATTTTCAGCAAACAAATAACTGTTTTTACCGTGTTAATCTTGTTAAAGTCTTTCCGTGCACGCTCCTGTGGCCGCCATATTCAGCAGGGCGGTGACACTTATCATACGCGACGCGTCAGCAGTGACGCATAATAAATGCAACGTACACGGTGGTGCGACACGATTGTGGATTTTTCCAATTTATTGGACATATTGGACTAAAGCGACTTAAAAGGCGGAAATTACGGTAAATTAAACAAGGCACAGGTGAGAGTGGGTGTGGCAGGACTGAGGAGCAAGATCATGAAATGATGGCACAGAAGAAAAGGGAAACTGACTGAATTAAGTTAAAGATAAAAACAAACGGGTAGGTTAATAAAACACATAAATCACCAAAAGACAAAATAACCTCATGAAACACAAAAGACTAATTTCAACAACAACAACAACAAAAGAATCCTGATAACGTGTCTGAAGATATCTCTGCAACACTATAGAGATCTTTTCGATAGAAGTTCAAAACTTTACTTTCTTCACATGCACACTGGACATGCATGATGCATATTTTAAGCTATTTAGAACAGTGGTAAACATGGCAAACAGGATGTTGCATGAAGCACATCTGTGTCCATGTGAGGTGTCTGCTTAGGACAGTCAGATTTGCACACGGACACGCCACACCAAGCGAGCGCACATCTTCAGCCAGTTCTGCCCCAGTTTACTGGCAGCGGCCCCACTGTCTGTGCTAAAAGTCACGTCGCGAGGAGAGAGAGAAACCCGGCGAAGCGGGGTAGGAAGGAGGAGGGGGAACGCAAGGGGCACAAGGAGCAAGACACAGGAAGTGGAGAAAGATGAAGAGCTGGGAGACAATGTGATGTACAGGGGTGTTGAACTGGAGGAGAGGAGGAATGCTGGAAGAGGAGGAGGAGAGAAAACGAGGCAGAGTACAGGGCGTGTGCATCTGGCACTGGGAGGCAGGGGAAAGATAGCGTGGGCCTGGCTGGCCGGACGTGTGTGTTTGTGTTTGATTGAAGAGGGATGTGAGACAGAGACCCCTCACTGGCTCGGCTGGACTGGAATGCTGCCATGGAGAGATGGACACTGACACAAACACATACACAAACACATACACACACACGTACACGCACATCCTCGCATTTGTACAGAGTGCACAACATGGAAAATGAAGACCTAACTGGTAAGTAGAAGACTGGGGAAAGACAGAGATGAAGAAGACAAGACATGGCTGTCATTATACGTTTGTACAGTGAAAACAGTCAGATTATTATTATTTTCAAGTTGACCAGATTTCAAATGTTTCTTCAAACCACATTGTAGATGGTAGACTATCACAAAACCGTGGCTCAAGAAATTTAGAGAATGTGTCTATCACTGACGGTATGGTTTGACTGATGTTTCCAATCCATGTGTCGTACGATTTTGGGCAAACAAACTGAGACTCGCAGTGTAAAAATGTGTGTGAATACTGATGAACGTGGCTTAAAATATATTCGTAGAACAATAAGTAGCTCAACAATCTTGGGCATCTGCTCTGGTACGATTAAATTATTTGCTGTGTTTCTGTAATTCTAACAAGTATTTGTTCGTCTTGACATTTAAAGTAATTTCTATCTAGAAATAGTTTTTGCTTAATTCACTTTCGTAAACTGAAAATTTGGCTCACTCATCCAAATTTGAGCTCTTTAATGCACTTTGAGTGTTCCACAAGACTAGAAAAATCATCTAATACAATTCAGTTGCTTCAACAAACAGATAAACTAAATTATAGACATGGATCTTTACAATATGCTGAGCCGAAACAAGACAAACTGAAGATGATGCATCATGGGATGAAATGGTGGTTTGTCCAGGGTGAACTCCTTCTCTCGTCCAGTAACTGCTGAAACAGGCGCCAGCTTCTTACAACTCGAAACAGAATCAATTGGAAAAGATAAGAGTGTTAAAACATGATTTCACAAACATTTTAGAAACAGGCTGTTAGAAATCTCAAGGACGCAGATATGAATATAATATATATTTAAAGAAAGCTGTGAAGCCAAAGCTGACTAATCACTGACACATATACTGTACTAGAGTCCGCCTAAAATATATATATTGTGTCAGCGATTTAAAATAAATGTGCTTGTCCAAACAAAGTTCAGTCAGGTCCTCTGGATGCTTTTTTTTTTTTGAGACATTTCATCTTTCATCCAAAGAACTTTCTCAGTCAAGGAGCCACAATAATAGTCCCACAAGCAGCACACTCACATAGTGGACCAACCAGTTTGATGGTGATGAGATGGTTTCTGGGGCCCGCCCTCTCCCCAGTCGACTCCTCTGAGGCAGCCAAAGCCGAAATGGTGCAAAACATCAAAGTTTATGCTCAATAATCCAGGTAGAAAATCCAAACAAAGTTAAGTTAAGTCATCTCACCTGACTTAACTTTGTTTTTAGACTTTTTACCTGGATTTGAGCATAAATGTGCTTGAGCACATCATTTCTCAACGTGCCTCTTCCCTTCAACTTTGTGACAGCAGCAATCTGTGAATAAAAATTAGCAATTGTAACATTTTGTAATTTAAAAAAAGTATTTAAAAAGTGTAGTATTTGTCAGATTTCAATGATACACAACACTAAATACAATATGAGATTTGGTGAAGTACCATATTTTCACTTCCATCCATCCATTATCTTTCCCCCCTTCTTCCTTTTCGGGTCACGGGGATCACTGGTGCCCATATCCAGCAGTCACTGTGTAAGAGGTGGGGTTCACCCGGGACAGGTCTCCAGTTCATCACAGGGACACTTAGAGACAAACGAGACAACCATTCACTCTCTCACTCACACCTAGAGACAATTTAGTTACCAATCAGTCTAACATGCATGTTTCTGGTCTGTGGGAGGAAACCGGAGAAAACCCACACATGCACAGAGAAAGGCCCCAGGCAACCTTCTCGCTAAGAGGCAGCAGCTCTACCAACGGAGCCACTATGCTGCAATATTTTCACTGTTATTCTTAAAATATATATATTTTTACAACAATTGACTATTTTGAGTGCAATCATTTGATCAACTTGGTCAAATCTTGCTGTTTATTTTGTAATTTCCTTATAGGAGATGCTGCTAGAGTTTCTCTACCAGTCACTGAAGAGTCCCAATTCCATCAGATCTGCTTAAATACAAATCAATTCAATTCAGTTTATTTATATAGCTCCAATTCGCAACAAAGTTGTCTCAGGGCACTTTACAGAAAAATTCACATATATACAAAAGCCAATTAGTAAAGGTCTCTCAGCCAGCAGACTGGTTGAATCTTCACTTCGTCACAGTCTCCCATCCTGAGCAAGCACAATGGCAACAGTGGAAAGGAAAACCTCCCTTTTAACAGGAAGAAGCAGTCAGATCAGAGCTATTTAATATGTAAGTTTCCTGTTTTCATTAGTTTGGTTAGCGCTTGAGTTTCTATTTTGTTGGTTTTGTCAGCCTCTTTTATGAACTCCAACCTAATTTTTTTTAGGAAAACTGGTAATTTTTGTAAATAATTTCAAAAATATATTTGCAAATCTAATTATACTGTCCATAGTGAATTGATGGATGATCAGTGAGCCCCTCCCCAGCTTCAGACTATACAGGTAATGAGAATAGACATTTTCATCTACAACACTTCAGAAGTTTTTCCCCCAAACATATATTTTTTGGGAAAAAAATAAAATAAAAAAATCTACATACCGTATTTTCCGCCTGATAAGTCTCACCTCTCTATAAGTCGCTTTGTCCAATTCTCGGCAATAAATTGGAAAAATCCATAAACATGTCGCACCTTCAGTTAAGTCGCATCTATTATGCGTCACCGGTACGCGACGCGTCAGCGCATCATTTGCCCTGCTGAAAATGGCGGCCATAGGAGCGCGCACGGAAAGACTTTGCAAGATTAACACGGTAAAAACAATTATTTGTTTGCTGAAAATTATTGCAAAGATGTGTCTTAGCTGAACTTTTCCTTAATAAATGAACGCAATTGTCAAATCAGCTGGATTTTAAAAAAGTATTTTCGCCATGTGCGTGCGCGCGGATGGACGGCTTTATTTCTTTAAAATTTAGCTAAATAAAAGCTTAAAAAATATATTTCTTAGCTGACATTATATCACAAGGGTTCCTGAGATTAACCGTTCCTCAATAAATTCACGAAATGATCAAATCAGCTGGATTAAAAAAAGTATTTTTGCCATGTGCACGTGCGCGGATGGACGGCTTTATTTCTTTAAAATTTAGCTAAATAAATGCTTAAAAAATATTTCTTAGCTGACATTATAGCACAAGGGTTCCTGAGCTTAACCATTCCTTAATAAATCCACGAAATGGTCAAATCAGCTGGATTTAAATTGTTTCGCTTTGACTTCTTCCAAACTGTCGCATGCTCTATGAAAATAAATGATAAATAAATCGAATTTTAGCTCAAAAATCTCATACAGCTAACAATTTGTAAATGACCACCAAGTAATTATTTTCTGTAAGTTTAAAGAAAATCTGTCCGGTAGTTCATGAGTTATTTAGACAAATAGTCTACGGAAAAACAACGAGCTAACAGCTGCATATTTACGAAGCTAAAAGATTGAATTTTATCTCAAACAATTCCAACAGCTA
The DNA here is from genome assembly GCA_038048925.1 of Garcialebias charrua. Classification (NCBI taxonomy): domain Eukaryota; kingdom Metazoa; phylum Chordata; class Actinopteri; order Cyprinodontiformes; family Rivulidae; genus Garcialebias; species Garcialebias charrua. The sequence goes on from JBBPBX010018143.1 coordinate 27,031, forward strand.
ACAGTTTGTAAATGACCACCAAGTAATTACTTTCTGTAAGTTTAAAGAAAATCTGTCCGGTAGTTCATGAGTTATTTAGATAAATATTAACCATTTTTGCTAACAAACACAGCTAACATACCTCCAGAGCAGGAGGCCAGGCAGCGACAGAGTCAGTCCGACCAGAGGAGGCTGCCTTCGGACACATGAGGTGGGAACGGTCGGTGTACCCTAGCGGCCAAAAGTGGTACTGAACAATTTTTCGCCAAAATGAAAAACGGTCATATCTGAGCCAAAAATTGGTCTAAAAATATGGGGAAAAATCCATAAACACGTCTCACCTCTCTATTAGTCGCAGGGCATGCAAATTAGGAAAAAAAACTGCGACGTATAGTCCGGAAAAATACGGTACATTACAGTCTAAGTTGGAAGAATAGCGGAAATGAAGAAAAAGTGAACGGAGGAAGCTGCCAGGAAGGCTTCCTCGTAAACAACTGATGATAACAAACGTCTGTTTTCACCAGGAAAAATGACATGTTTCAAGGTCACAGTCGCACACATCAAAACAGGATGAACTTCTGCATCAACCCCTGTTTGTAGGCGGCCACGTGGCCCCTGCGGACTGGCAGCAGGATGAACACGCGCAGATAGGCGCACAACGCTGACACAAGGTGCACTGGATAGTCAGTGTGCTGCCTGCTTACGTAACCTGATGAGTTAATAGGTCAGTTGGAGTTGGACAGGACTGATGTAAACGTGTCCACAGACAGGCAGAGATATCCTGTCCAATAGTTCACGGGCTCTCTCCCAATGGCACACGTCTTCGGTTTGAGCCCACTGTCTGAGAATTCCTGCACCACTTCCTGTCCAACAAGGCACAGTGTCTCTATCGCCACGGCAACAACACTGCAAAGTGAGCGCAGGAGATGCTAAACATACTGGTCTTCCTTATGGGACTCCAGAGGCCAGACGGACCCTAAGCTGCATACATACACACACCTAAATAAGGAGTGGCAACATGCATATCCTATAATGGCACAGGGAGTGTCTGTGTGTGGGGAGGATGGAGGAGGGGTCATGGGGGGGGAGGTGGTGGGGGTGGGTCTATTGTTTCAGACTTGAGGGCAGAAGTGTTGGGAGGGGAGAGGGAAAGTCAAGGGAGGGCTAAATTTAGAGCACCTCCGCTGAAGTATTCCAAATATTCTTATGTGGATTTAAGAGCTCACATATGAGGTTTTAATTCGCAGGGATTAATAATAATAATAATGAATAATAATAATGAATTCCATTTATAATGCACTTTTCATTAATAAAAATCTCAAAGTGCTAGTGCTACGTGATGAGAGCGCCAACTGTGGTCCCAGATTTAAATTTTTTTTTTTTAGATAAAGTCACCCAACTTATTTACCTTTAAGAACAATAGTCAATGGATGAATTTGTTTAAACTAATAAACACATTTATCACTTAAAAAAAAAAAAGATGCTGATCATCATATAATCACGAGCGGGTTAAACTTATTGTGCATGTTGCTGGTCATTTCCTGCCAGTCTCCATGGCCTTGACCTGCTTGTGTGAACCTGATGACATACACACACATGCCAAGTGCAGACCTTCACTTCCTGTCAGACAGGGACACCCCACCCCACACCCCCCGGAGAGGGAGCGTGGTCTGTCTCTACTACGTCCCTTTCTGAATCCTATCGGAATCCTCTCATCCAGTTTTTTTTCCACCTCATTGTTCTTTTCGCACTGGATTATGATCGCTTAGAGCCATTTATGTCTAACGGGATGGCAGGTGTCATAAAAAAAATTAACAAATTAAAGGCCTGCATTAATTCCCTGAAGGGCTGTACATCACCTGCTGCCCTTACAAGTCAGTTTTAGACCAAGTTTATTTTATGTTGAGAAATGACAGAACTGCTTAAGTTAACATGTACAACCACGAGATGTCATGTTATATGGATTGTGTGGTATTTTTTATTTTTTTATTTGTTCATTTCAAATTTAAAACACTAAAAATATATTTACAAAACCATATTAAGAAGAAAACACATTTAAAATGAAAGGAAGCAGAAGAAGAAAAAATCTTATAATATCTGCCCCTTTTTAAACAAAATCAATTCAAACAATCAATTTTAAACAATAATTATCCATGAACCAATTCTGTAACTTATTATAATTTCACAAATATATGGTACTTATAATTTTCACCATTTATTTATATATTTTCAAGAGTTCACTCTTAATCATTCTCTTAAATATAAACACAGACTTAGCCTTTTTGACATTATTATCCAAACCATTCCACAGACCTATGCCCTGTATTAAAGTAGACCTACTCCTAAAACTTGTTCTATAACGTGGTTTAACAAAAATGTCATTTCCCTTGAGGTTATAACTGCTTTCCCGCTTTACAAAATGTTTTTGAATATTCGGAGGTAGTGTTAGATTCTGTGCTTTATATATTAACAAAACAATATTATATTCCACCAGATCATAGAACTTAAATTGTTTCATTTTAGAAAACAATATATTAGATGGATGACAGTAATGCACTCTTGTTATGATTCTTATAGCTCTTTTCTGTTTTCAGCTATACCTCCCCATCAAATACTAGTTCAAATATCTGACTGAGTTGTAGCAATTTTCATGTTTTCTAAAGTCAGTTTTGGGCCATGTTAAAAAAAAGTGTGACTCCAAAGGTTAACCACTTTTAAAGTTACATCCAATTGTTATTTCATGAAAGTTTCATTTGTCTAGTGGTCCATGCAGCATTTTGCTAACAGACAGACATATACAGTATGTAATGGTAACATTTTAAGCATAGACCTTGCACAATCTGTTGGCACTCAAACTATATGTTGGAAATCAGTCTCAGCTACTACCACAAAAAACTTCAGGTCGTTTACTGTAAAACTGTCCAGTCAGTGATTACTTTCTGGAAGTCCCATAAAAATGATCAAATGTTTGATGAAATATTTTGGTAACAGACCGACACACAAGCACATGCACATATTCATACACACAGAGAGACATGGGCAACAAACAAACAAACAAACACACTTTAAAAAAAGTTTATTTGCACATTAAACCAAATGCATAATTTATTTGTAAATCATAATCATCCATCCATTATATTTACGCAATTCTTCCTTTTCAGGTCATGAGGGTCACTGGTGCCCATGTCCAGCAGTCACTGTGCGAGAGGTGGGGGACACCCTGGACGGTCTCCAGTCCATCACAGGGACGCATAGAGACAAACAACCATTCACTCTCTCAGTCTCACACCTAGAGACAATTTAGAGCTACCAATCAGACTAACATGTATGTTTTTGGTCTGTGGGAGGAAACCAGAGTACCCGGAGAAAACCCACGAATGTATGGAGAGAACATGTAAACTCCACCCAGAAACGCCCCAGGCTGGGAATTGATCTTACAACCTTCTCACTGAGAGGCAACAGCTCAACCAACTGAGCCACCGTGCCAAATCACAATCATGACTTTTCTAATTATAAGCGATCACACCGCATTTAATTTATTGTGTTGGTGTCTGGGGTACAGCTTGTAAAACTGTAACCAAGTCTATTTTTATTTGACAAAAAAGAGCTTTAAGAATTATCTCAAGAAAACACTATTGTCAACCTTCAAGTATTTTGTTTTATCAACTGAAATTACTTAAGTTTTATGATTTGGTGGACTACAATATTCTATTACTTATGTACAAGGCTCAGAATCACATTTTACCATCGAACATACAAGAGTATTTTGTAAAAAGGAGTAGTTGTTATAATTTAAAGGGAACGGGTATTTTCGTAAAGCCGAAGTGTAGAACAAGTTTAAGGGGTAGGTCTACTTTAAGGAAGGGAATTGATTTATGGAATAGTTTGAATAATGCTATTTAAAAAGAGAAATCAGTATTTTTGTTTAAGAAAAAGATCAAGAATATATTGCTGATAAGATATATTTAAGTTAGTTAATATTTAGGAACTATAATGAATAATTGTGATACGTTTTGTGGTTTGTTGTATCATTTGTGATTATTGCTTGAATTGATTGTTTGAATTGATTTTGTTAAGAAGAGGCAGAAATGATAAGATTTATTCTTCTTCTGCTGCCTTTCATTTTATAGGCATTTTATTTTCTTTGTTTTTTGAAATTGTATTGTGTTTTTTATTGAAATGAAACAAACAAACAAACAAACATTCACCGCCAACCTTGTGTCACTTTTGTTTGTTGTTCTATTATTTTTTATATATAGGGAAGCTGTGGCTGAGTGGTTAGAGCAGTCGTCCTCTAACGCAAGAGGTGTGGGGTTCGAATTCACCAGATGCCACATGCCAAAGTGTCCCTGGGCAAGACACCAAACCCCTCATTGCCTCCAAGGTGTGTCCCATCAGTGTATTAATGTGATAAAGCACTGATTAGTCTCTTTAGAATGATTTGTTCAATTAGATTTGTATAGATCTAGTAGAGTGCTGCATGAATGTGTAAATGAGGGCTCTGATTGTACAGTAAAGCGCTTTGAGTATCTTGATCAGATAGAAAGGCACTATATAAGTACAGTCCATTTACCATATATACATTTTAACAACATGTCAACTTTTCCCTACATGTTCAGTAGCATGATCTGCTTTATTTTTTTATTATTAGATATTATATCTGCTTCCTTTTATTTCATGTAATGCTTGATTTTAGTTTTTTTTTTGTGTTCTAAANCTGTCAACTTTTCCCTACATGTTCAGTAGCATGATCTGCTTTATTTTTTTATTATTAGATATTATATCTGCTTCCTTTTATTTCATGTAATGTTTGATTTTAGGTTTTTTTTGTGTTCTTTTAAATTTGAAATGAATTAAGAATTTAAATTAAAAAATAAAATAAAAAATTAGTACGTTTACGGTCAGGTCTGGTTTGTATGGGTGGATCAGTCCAGTTTGTGAATCTGGTTTACCTTTGACGGTTCCAGCATCATGATCCGGATGAGGTGAGGGTCACAGTGTATCCACATGGATACAAGTGAAAACAGTGTGTTCATAACATTTCAGGTGCCTTTGGAGCAACATTTTAACAAGGATTTAATATCACAACAGAGACTGCAGTAAATCCCAGCAGCCATTGGTCCTGATTGTCATATATTGGCCAGCTGGCAACTTTCTGTTGTTCAAATTAGCCTGCTCTCTGAGTTCTATCTCTAACACACACACTCATCTCATCTTGTTGCAGTCAAAGTGACCACATACTGAGCTCTGTGATTACAGCCAAGTGTTTACAATCCTCTTATGTTAACACTTGTGTTAAACAGCACGGGGTCTCATCCTAAAGTTCATGATTTGTGTGTGTGTGGGGTTGGCGTGAATACCAATCAGTTTAAGGGCACCTGCTAAACTGGGTTAAATTCACTTAAAGCTCTTACTAAAGACATTGTTATCAATAAATAAATAGATAAATTACTGAGAATTTAATAGTTTTAACCCTTTCAACTGGTGTATAAAATCACAGCATCAGGACTTTAAGATAACACAGTTCATGTTTTAAAGACAGCAACATGGTCAAACTAGCATCACAACACTTGTGGAAAGAAACATTTTCTATATTTGAATGCTATTTCATTGTTTCCCACCCTTTCCACTATAAAATTTTATTGTTACTTCATTTATTCAGTGCTGCAACAGCCAATGCCTAATTTCACAATGCACAGGTAAATTGGAAATGGCACTTCAGGCGATTGCACAAGCTTGCATCTGCATCTTTGGATGTGCACTCATATGCGCACGTGTACGAGAGTGTGAGCGTATCCTTGGTGTGCATGTACGAGTATAACGAGAACCAAATGTTGGGGTGTGTGACTGCATGGTTTTTCTCCCCCATCTCTAATCAGACAGCCCCCAGGAGTACTGTGTGAGCGTGGACTCAGGGCTAAGAGCGCAGAGTTGCTCCATAAATCAGATCTGCCAACCTGGACACGTTGACTCCTCTGACCTCCCGAAAACCGGACCTGTTCTGGTCACTTTATTGTTGCCACAGTTATATTTATTTATTTATTTGTATAAAGTAGTTAAAGCTGGAAAACGAGGAGTGCCCATTCTTATTTTGGGTTTAGGAGGTTATCCAATCTACGAGAAGAGGTGTGAAGCGGCAGAAATAATGAATTTGCACACATTTGATGACAGGCTGCACTGTAACCCAGTGTGGTCTGGGTAGGTGGTCTCTAATGAAAAGACCAGAGAGTGACCAATAGGTGATAATTTATGCTCGTTCTCTCACATTAGATTCCCAGCTATGTTATTGCTCCTCCTCTCTCCCACTTTTTTCTCCATCTCTTACTTCACTCTGTTTCGATCCTCTTTCCCTGCTGGTGGTGGCCTCTCCCTGTCCTCAAGCTCTTCTTCTGCTTCCATTTCTTTCTCCTCCACATCTGGTCAGCCAGCTGTGGTTGGCCACGGTTCATTCGGGTGGGAAGGTGTAGAGGGAGAGGGAGAGGGAGGGGTTTTGAAGAGACTATCAATTGCAAAGCCCAGGGCACAGTTAAAGAAAAAAATATATTTGACACAAAATGTGCTCTGTGAAAAAATATATATACAGGGAGTCCTCGACTTACGAACGAGTTCCGGACCTAAGGACCGCTCGTAACCCGATTTTGACGTAAGTCGGAACCCATAGCACGTGCGTTCGTACGTCCGGATTTTCATTCGTAAGTCGGAAAATGTATGCTAGCGCTGCGCCAAACACCCGTTTTTCAACACAAACGTACATACTGGTTCATAAACATGCACAGAACTTTGTTTACAAACGGTTAGCTAACACACTTTTATCTGAAAACACCTAAAAACACATACCAGTGTTGTATTTAAAGGGGACCACACATTCAAAATTCACTTTTTAATGTTTTTTTACTCAACTTTGGGTATTTACTTCATAAAAAAACAGTCCAAAGGCCAAAAAAATGCACCCAGTGGTTTATTTACTCTAAGTAGATTTATTTTACTGTGATAAAAACGGCTCGTTTTTGAAATAAACTGGAAGTCAATCGCGCTTGTGACGTCACAGGCGCGAGGACAACCCACCCCAACATGAGTCCAGCCCCTCACCTAGCAACCCCTGGTTAGGCTCAACCCACTTCTGTATTAAACACATGACTGTTGTTTTTCATGATTTCATCTCATCTTTTGTTTATATGTTATTAATTTCATGTGTACAGCACTTTGTTGCAGCTGTGGTTTTTTAAATGGCTTTATAAATAAAGTATAATTGTTATTTTTATGTTTTAGTTCAATTTTTAGTGTATTTGCGATCGCTCCAAACGCGCAGCCGGCAAAAATTAAACGAGCAGACCCCCGACGTAGGGACCGGCGTCAACGAGCCCCTCTTCTGGCGCGATGGAGCGGAGCTTCAACTGTGCAGCCTCGCAGCAGCCTGGCAGAAGCCTCGCAACAGCGAGGACCTTCTCTTTACCGATTAATTTACGGGAGACACTTGGTGAACTTTGTGTGTCTTGACTGGAACAGCGATAACTCTCAAAGTCTCCGCGTGCAACGAGCGGAGCTGGCGAAAACCGGAAGAGGAACAAGCTAACATTAGCATCGGATTCGGGTGGTCTCATGCTAAAAGGAGCAGCAAACTGCGGCGCGCTCAGACGGGTTTCGGTAAGTTATCTTAAGCTAACACTAACAGTAAGTCAAATGAGTAATAAAAAACGAGCTAATTTTAAAACAACAACACATTACAGATACTGGCTGTGCAGAGGGCGTAAACAGATCGTTGAAGGGCGTGGACTTCAGAACTTCTATCAGAAACCGGTCGTTCAAAACGAAAGTTAAAACTGGCAGAATTAAAAAGGGTATAATTAATTATCTAAGAATTATTTTGTGTATTAAAATGAATTAATATTGTCAAGATAGCACACAGACATAACATAAATTTTTTAAATACTTACATGTGGTCCTCTTTAATGTACAACTTTATTGTTTGTAAGTCCGTTCGTAAGTCTGAGTTGCCGTAAGTTGAGGACTCCCTCTATTTTCAGTTTCTCTCATTCGATCCATTACGCTGTCTCCCTGTGCACTAACAAACTATTAAGGAGAACAGCAGGAAGAATGGGGTGAGGGAAGAAAGGGGGTTCAGGGGGAAAACGGGGAGAGGATGGTGAGGGCAGAATAATCAGTATCTTCCCACATCTTAAATACAGTAATTTATCTCACCCTAGGGTTCTTTTAAAGTCAGGAAAGAAAAGAAAAAGAAAAAAAAAACAAGAGGATGGGAAAAGGGAGCTGAAAAAAGCTTGGGTACTTATGACATTTTCATTCTGGAATTTTGTTTCTATTGTTGCTGTGGTCAACACATCGTCCAGAACCCACATGCCATCATGGCCACACAAGCTCTAAGCTGCTAAACGCTCACAGATGGCATTACACACTGGGTCCACATGCAGATAACTTGATCCATTTTAGATTAAGATACCCTCTTTCTTCAATAAACCAGCGCCAGCAAGGAATTTATCCCTCTCGAGTGTGCCATTGCATTCCATGTTTCAGGATATCATTGTTGCCATCTACCGTGTTGTTAGTGATGCTCGTCCTCCGTGCCCGTTCCTCTGCACTTTTGAAGTTCACGACCCCCTTAAAGTTCGCTCCAGGACGAGTGCATTTCTTAGGGAGAATGAACTCCTTGCCGTAGACTCACGTGACTCGAGCATATGGTAAGTCACCCCGAGAGTGGAAAAAGCTCCCCTTTCAGTTGCTCGCAGTTCTTTTCCAACTCGTTTTATGGCCAGCTACAGATCATAAGGAGCCAAACAAACAGAGAGGAATAAATGGTCAGCGTAAGGACACTGAAACAACAAGTCTATTATTAGTCTTCATTCAACAGTAGGAAGTGAGAGCTGGAAGGAAGTAGGGGTGGTAGTTTGCAGGTATACGTGCATGTGAACCCCATACAGGTGTATATCAGATTTTCTGAGGTGTGAATGCATTTGTCTAGGTGGTATGTGTTGTTGCAGTGTGGGTGAACTCGGGCTCCTCTCTGCACAGGAAGCCCCTGATTAGCACTAACGAGATCTGCAGACCATATTAATGCAACCACACACCTCTCCCACTCTCCCTCCCCCCGTTACTCCCTTGCTCTTGCCATCTGCACTCTCCACATTCCCTGCCAGACATCATAAACCCACTGCAGAGCCCTGAGACACACCAGAGCTCTGAGCGGGGGGCAGGCAGGGGGCTGCCATGCACTCAGTCCCCTCTTGCACGTTCAGCTCCACTTTCTAATATCTAAAGCAAACATGCAAAGTGGAACATGCATGGTGCGCAGGCTGGAGAGATCTTAAACCACATGGCAGATAGAAAAGTTCTCAGCACAAACATTTACACACCTAAACAAACAGAGTGCAAAGTGCAAAGTGATACATTATGCAGGTGCAAACATTTACAATGCATCTAAACAAGCCACTTTTTTTATTTTATTCTTGTAAACTTCATTTGCATAGAAAGAATTTGAGCTCAGAGACAAAAGATAAGAGCACGAGGCGATGGAGAGCAAGGGGAAAAGGAAAAACAATAATCTTCTGGTGTGCAAGTCTTATTAAATGTTCCTGCAGATGGATGGACAGGGCGTTTTCACATTGAGACATGAATACCCTCTCCTCTATTCTCTTGACTTCCACCCACACACTAACATGTGTTTCGCATTCAAAGTGGAGATGTGCAACCCAACGGCCAACCTCTCATAGTGACTGGCAGCTTGCACTCCCCGAGTCACAGAAATGAACATAAAAACAGAGTTACGCCTTCGTGTTTGTGTAAAAGAAACGAGACGAGCCTGTGAGAGATGAAGATAAAGATCCAGCTAAAGCCGATGGAATGGCTTGGTTCAGTTCAATTACAGTTGTTTGGAAAATGCTTTGAACCATACATCATTGCTAAAACACATTATTTGAGTGACTGAACAGTAATGGGGTTAGAGTGCACACTAATTCAAAAAGGCCTAAACATACAATAAAACGCACAATATATGCCAAATAAAACATAGCAACAACGTTGCCCAAATACTTTTATGGTTTCCATGTAAAGTTAGGTTCTTTGTTGAGATGCGATGAAATTAGTTCGTTTTGCTCAAAGATTAATTATAAACCAATTATTTCAATATGGCTGTTTAAGAAGGCTGTGGTGAAAGTTTTCTTTTGAGGAGAGAGCGTTTTGAGATTTCTTGAGTCAGTTTCATGCCATTAGTTCAGAGAATGCCTGTTATTTTGTCACAACCAGATTCACGAGAAGCAAAATAGTTTTTCATCCTGGTTTTAAAGTTCTTGACCAACTCTTTACACTTTCAACAGCGTTTTAAAGTGTGTGGGAGTTTTCCGAACGAGTCTTCGGGGACTTAAAATGTCGTATGAGTTAAGACTTTTGGGGTTCCCTTTGGGAGGTAATTGGGGAGTACAGTATACTTCAATCCAGTTGATGTCTGCAGAATCAGAAAGAGATTTAGTTCATTTTTGCCTGCAGAAACAATTTATTTCATTTGCCCTTTGCTACAGATTCCAGTCATATCTAGATGCAACCATGAGATGGAGGGTGTCCAGTTTGGATGGCTTGAAGTTGAAATCGTTTCCTTTTTGCAGGTGAGGCGGTCCTCTTGGCTTTACCGAGTGGTGACCTCCAGCTCACACCGTGGTTATTTGCAGCTCAGTGTGACACAGCTGGAAAGAGAATTAGCACCTCCAAGTTTGAGGCCACGGTTCTTGGCTGGAAAAGGGAGGATTGCCTGCTTCTGATTGGAGTCTGAGCGGTTTCCTTACATGTGGAAGATAAAATATCACTGGGCTCTATATGTTCAGGTAAAGTGGAGGAAGAAATTGGCTGGTGGATTAGTGCACCATCTGCACTGATGGAAACATTATACTAAAACAGCACAGAGGTTCGTAGTGATCATAACCAGAAGTAAACTTTTATTTAAGATCATGAGGGCTTTTTCTTTCACAGTAGGCTGAGGAGGTCAGTCATTAGGATGCAGATTTTGTCCTCTGAACTAACAGGAGCAAACTGGAATGACCAACATCTGCTAAGGATGCCTCTCAGACATCCTCTAAGTGAGAGCATCTCCTCCAGCTGAGGACAAAGCTGAAGGCATTGGGAAGATGGTGAGATCATGTCTTTCAGCTGTCTGGGGAAAGCCTTTGTTTTCACAGAGGAGCCCTGGACTGGGAACAGGAGGTCTGGGCATCTCTGCTGAGATTACTCCCAAATCTTCTACTAAAATCTCAGATCATACCTTTTCATTCCAGTGACCTTGTTAAACAACAACTTTTAAAGTAAGCACGTAATTAGTACCAAAAACTATGTCCACATGTCCATTATCTACTTGAACTGAAGCTTTCAATGAATAAAAGGGCAAACTCTTTTTGTTTGTGTGTGTTTCTACAAGTCAGCAGGAGGGCTTTTTGCTTTTTGATCGCGTTCAATAGAAATGTCAGGTCGGAGTGAGCGGATGAGGCGCAGACACACATGCAAACATAAATACAGACACATTCAACAGAGAGAGTGAGATAAAGGGGAGCCAGCATGAGGAAACACATGGCATTAGAAGCCGTTGACTCAAAGGGTAAGAAGTGCTCATGATAATAAACGTAAT
>JBBPBX010018144.1:24958-45989 GCA_038048925.1 Garcialebias charrua
ACTCATGTTCCCTGAAGGAAGGGAACGAGGTGCAACATATGCTATGGGAATTGCGCCCCCGCGCGATTACCTGAAGGAATACATTCACGCCTTTACGGCAACAGGGCGTCAGCGTTGCGCCAGAGGCCCCGCCCTCTGGGTATTTAAGCCGCTGACGCCCATCCATCTTTCTCCAAAATGCACTTCACCGAGCTTTCAGCATTGAAAGGGCCAGATATGTTTCACCTCGTTCCCTTCCTTAATAATAATAATGAATTCAATTTATAACACACTTTTCATTAATGAAAATCTCAAAGTGCTACAAGGAGCAACAGAATTAAATGTCAATAAAACAAATAATAAAACAATTAAAATCAATAACAGTATCAGCTAAGATCAAAAGTAGAATCATGAGGAGGTAGAGTATGCTCGGTCGAAAAGAAAGGTCTTCAAGCCGCTCTTAAAGTCAACCACAGACTGTGGGGCTCTTAGACAGTCAGGAAGAGAGTTCCACAGGCGGGGGGCAGCCACACTGAAAGCCCGGTCTCCCATGGTCCTTAATTTGGTTCTCGGAATGTGAAGGAGATTACTGTTCTGTGACCGCAGCGAACGGGTGGATGAGTATGGAATAAGAATACAGGGAACCCCCGACCTACGAACGAGTTTGGGACCTAAGAACCGTTCGCAGCTCGATCCGTTCGTAGGTAGGGGGTGAAAATTATATTTAAAAAAAAAATATTCATTCATTCATTCATTCAACCTTTATTTATCATGCTAACGGAGCGCGCGCACACATTTAAGCATGTAAAGTAGTGTACTGTAATGTTAAACATTGCTATTCACATTTACAGAATAAATAAAAATATATTTTCTTACTTTGAGATGGTCAAAGCCGACATAGGTTGCCATGCGTTGATTGTTTTCGGGCCAAGCAGCGCGGGGGCCGGCAAGCCACCGCAGCTGCTCCAGACCTGTGTTAGCTAGCTGGCTAGCTTCTGCTAGCCAAGCCATGAGCTAGTGTTGGAGCGGCGGCGCGATCAATCTGCAGCTGCTGCTCCAGCCGCTGCTCCAGCCTGAGACGTCCACAGAGCTATTCCAGCTAGTAATTAATCCATATGATGCGATCCTGGTCACCAGTGTTCAAAAGGCCGGCTCCCGTGTTAGCTCCAGTGTTAGCTCTGGAGCTAGCCAGGCCGGAGGTGTAGCCAGGCCGGCCGGAGGTGTTCGCACGGCGGCCTGGCACGATCGGCGATAAATCCGCTGCTGCCTGAGACATCCACAAAGTTCACAGAGACGTTTCCAGCTAGTAATTAATCCATATGAAGCCATCCTGGTCACCAGTCTTCGTCCGGCTCTCGGCAGCTAACCTAAGATGGCGTCCGGTGTTCTACATTAATTTGTGACCGGAGACCCCAGTGACTGAACCTAAAATAGCGTCCGGTGTTCTACATTAATTTGTGACCGTGTAAACTGAAGACCTACTTCCTGTTGCCCAAGATTGCTCAAAAATTGCTCAAAAATGATCAGAAATGATCTTTTTTATCATAATTATTATTTATAAAGCCTTTAAAACAACCAGAGCTGCAACAAAGTGATGTACACATGAAATTAAGAACATTTAAACACAAAAAAAAAAAAAAAAAATTTTTTTTTTTTTTTTTTTTAAATTCATATTTTTATTAAATATGATATGTTCGTAGGTCCCGTGGTTCGCAGGTCGATGGGGTCGTAGGTCGGGGGTTACCTGTATCCTTCAGATAATCTGGTGAAGTTCCGTGTAAGCATTGGTGTGTAATGAGAGCAGTTTTGTACTGAATTCTGTAGGCGACAGGAAGCCAATGAAGGTTATGGAGAATAGGCGTAATATGTTCAAATTCCTTCAGGGAACATGAGTTATGGTGCATAACTTTCAGTTCCTTTTCAGTCATGTCTCTCGGTGAAACATATGCTATGGGAACGTAATTCATTCACACCCTTGAAATGCTCAGTAAAATGCATGTCTGCCCTTGATCAGCAGGCATCTCAAGGCTACTTTCTACTGTGTGTTAGAAAGGACAGCCTGAGTGACATCACACGCAGTAACATCCAAACTGTAATGCTTTGCAAAAGTGTTTATTGAGCTCCAGTTCGTCGCAGCACAAATGTCTGCAACTGGTACACCCTTGAACAGTGACCACGAAGTGGCCAAGCCTCGAGTAGAGTGAGCGTGCACTCCAGAGGGCACCTGTTGACCTTTGCTACTGTACGCCCTTTTTATGGCCTCAGTCACCCAGTGTGAGAGGCGCTGCTTTGAGAGGGCCTTTCCAGTAGCAGGTGCTGCAAAGCACACAAACAATTGATTTGTTTTTCTCCATTCGGCTGTTCTCTGCATGTAAGTGCCCAAAGCTCTCACAGGGCAAAGAGCCTTAATAATAATAATAATAATTAATTCAATTTATAACGCACTTTTCATTACTGAAAATCTCAAAGTGCTACACATACTGTATATTGAATGCTACACACATTCATAAACCGGTGGCGGCAGACTACCATGCAAGGTGCTTTCCAGTCCTACCGGGAGCAACTCAGGGTTAAGTGTCTTGCCCAAGGACACAACGACACATGGTGCAGGTCCCGGGAGTCGAACCGCCAACTTTCCGATCGGGAGACGACTGCCCTTACCACTACGCCACGGCCGCCCCAAGCCCAAAAGCCTTCAGCCTTTCCTGTTCTTGGGTGAGGACAGGAGCAGGTGGAAAAGAGGAGAGATCAAAGTCCAGACTTCTAGGGTTTAAAGTCAAGACCTTGGGGATATATGCGGGATTAGGCCTTAATGTGACCTTTGACCCATCAGGGGCGAATCTGGTACACATTGGATGTACAGACAAGGCATGGAGATCACCCACGCGTTTCGCTGAGCAAAGGGCCATGAGTAGAGCAGTCTTATAAGATAATAAGTCTATCTTAATCTCGCTCAGTGGCTCGAACGGGGGATAACAGTGAGCCCCCAAAACCAGACTAAGATCCCAACCAGGGGTCAGGACCCTGCTGGGGGGGGGGGGTCTCAATCTTAGCACGCCCTTCATAAATCTTATTATGATTGATAAGATCATGATATGATACGATATGATACTACTTCCGGGGGTGAACGCGTGCGCATCAAGCTGCAGCTGCTCCTTGTACTTTTTTCTTGTTTTTGTTTTATTCAGTACTTTCTGCTGTTTTTTCACCGACCCTTGCCTGGGCATCTCTACTCATCAACAAACATGGATTTTACTTGGATTTACCTGCTGCCTGCTCTCGTTTGGACTCTGCTGCTTCTCATCCAACACCACCCAGCGTCTGGTCTGCTCCATTATTTGGCCATGGAGCTACTTCGTCTTCGCTTTCTACCGGCCGCGCCGCCTGTGCTCCCTCTGGAGGAAATTTCCTTCCATCCTCGTCGGAGATAGATCCACCGGGGCTCGCGCCGTCGACTCAACGCTGACAAGGCTCATCCCATAACCTGCATCTGGTCTGACTCGCCATTCTTCACGCCGCAACGCTCGGACCGCTAACAGCAGCAGCACGTTAGCCAACATAGCTCAGTCGGCTAACGCTCCGGTCACTACTTCCGATCCTCCGTAAAGTTTGGACTTCTGAAAGTTCACTCCCTCACGGGCAAAGGTCAGCTTGTTCACGATCTAATATTCGACCGAAAACTGGATTCCTTCTGTTTAACAGAAACGTAACAACAACAAAATGACTTTTTTCATCTGAACGAGTCCACTCCACCGGGCTTTGTTTGCACCGCGAAGGCCCGAGCAGAAGGGAGAGGCGGAGGTCTCGCGATAATTCACTGCGAGAACTGGAAGGTCACTCCGGTTCACACCCCCCCCTCCTCCTCCTTTGAGTGCACTGTTTGCTTGCTCGCCGGCCCAACACCAACTGTTGTGGCCACAATCTACCGCCCTCCAAAATTGAATAGCTCATTCATGAATGACTTTGCAGCATTAATGGTCCATTTGACTGCTCTTTCACCCAATGTCATCCTGCTAGGGGATTTCAACATTCATTCTGATGATGTGAACAACCCCCTCACCAGAGACTTCACATCTTGCCTGGACAGCTGTTGCTTTCAACAATTCATCAACTTTCCAACACACAAGATGGGCCACACTCTGGACTTACTCTGCTGCTCCGGACTTTCTCCTCTTAACTGTTCTTCTGATGAACTTCCATTTACTGATCACCTGATGATTTCATTCAATGTTAATCTTAAATTTTCCTCAGATAAACCTCAACGCACTATTTCCTTCCGTAATATCAAGAATATCAACCATGACACTCTCTTATCTCATATTAATAATACCCTCTCCACTTTCAACTCCTCGAACCCAGATGATCTCATCACATTATATAACACCAGCATAACCAACATCCTTAACTCTGTTGCTCCCCTGAAAACTCGGACTGTTTCCTTCTCCAACTCTGCACCCTGGTTCACTCCAGCACTCCGCTCCCTGAAAACCAAAGGTCGGCGGCTAGAGCGTCTTTATAAAAAATCCGGTCTCACAATTCACAAGGAACTTTATGCAAACCACCTCATCCATTACAAGAACAGTATTTCTCAAGCCAAATCCAGCTACTTCTCTGACATCATCAGTTCTAATGTTGGTAATTCAAAAACATTGTTCTCTCTCCTTCACCGTTCTGTCTCATCTCCTAACTCCCTACCCTCTCACATGGTTTCCACAGAATTTTGCAACTCCCTGATGTCATATTTCAATGAAAAGATTATTTCAATTCATAAACACCTTGGACCAAATACTGCCCCCAGCATCCTTGTTGAACTCCCCCTCCCTCCCTCCCTTTCTCTGTCTTCTCCCTCCCCTCTGCTGATGACATTGCTGACATTATCAGCAAGTCCAAGTCCTCATCCTGTCAACTTGACCCATTTCCCACAGTTCTTGTTAAATCCTGTCTCCCGTCTCTGCTCCCTATCATCACTAATATCATCCACTCCTCCCTAACCTCTGGCATTGTTCCCACAGCCTTCAAATCTGCTGCCATCACCCCCATCATCAAGAAACCAGGTCTTGACTTCACCAACTTCAGTAATCTTCGTCCGATCTCCAATCTGCCCTTCATCTCCAAGATCCTTGAAAAAACTGTTGCTAGTCAACTTCACTCTCACCTGTCCAACAACAACATTTATGAAGAGTTTCAATCTGGATTTCGCCCCCACCATAGCACCGAAACAGCCCTAGTAAAAATTACTAACGACCTTCTTCTTGCTGCTGACTCTGGTCTTCTGTCCATCCTCATTCTTCTTGATCTAAGTTCTGCCTTCGACACCATCTGTCATTCTATCCTCCTCAACAGACTAACCTCCATTGGCATCTCAGGTACNTCTCTGCTCCCTATCATCACTAATATCATCCACTCCTCCCTAACCTCTGGCATTGTTCCCACAGCCTTCAAATCTGCTGCCATCACCCCCATCATCAAGAAACCAGGTCTTGACTTCACCAACTTCAGTAATCTTCGTCCGATCTCCAATCTGCCCTTCATCTCCAAGATCCTTGAAAAAACTGTTGCTAGTCAACTTCACTCTCACCTGTCCAACAACAACATTTATGAAGAGTTTCAATCTGGATTTCGCCCCCACCATAGCACCGAAACAGCCCTAGTAAAAATTACTAACGACCTTCTTGCTGCTGACTCTGGTCTTCTGTCCATCCTCATTCTTCTTGATCTAAGTTCTGCCTTCGACACCATCTGTCATTCTATCCTCCTCAACAGACTAACCTCCATTGGCATCTCAGGTACCCCGTTAGACTGGTTCAACTCCTATCTCTCTGACCGCACTCAATTCATTCAGCTTAAATCCTTCCGTTCCCAGTCTTCCCCTGTCTCCACGGGTGTCCCCCAAGGCTCTGTCCTCGGACCCCTCCTCTTCATCATTTACCTCCTTCCTCTAGGTCACATCTTCCGCAAATACGGCGTCCATTTCCACTGCTATGCTGATGACACGCAGCTCTACTTGTCATCAAAACCTAACTCCACCCACCCACCCTCCATCCTCACCGACTGTCTCAATGAGCTAAATCACTGGTTTTCTAACAATTTCCTTCAACTAAACAGTAACAAAACAGAAATCATTCTTGTTGGTACCAAAAACTCTATTTCAAAATCAGAACATCTTCTCGTCCCCCTTAACAACTCTCTGCTATCCCCCTCCCCTCAGGTCAAGAGCCTCGGTGTCATCCTCGACACCACTCTCTCCTTCACTTCACACATCAACAATATTACTCGGTCTGCCTATTTCCACCTCCGTAATATTAACCGTCTCCGTCCTTCTCTCACACCCCGCTCCACAGCCATCCTGGTGCACAGCCTTGTGACTTCCCGTATTGACTACTGCAACTCCCTTCTCTACGGCCTCCCCAACAAATCTCTCCACAAGTTACAGATGGTCCAGAACTCAGCTGCCCGTGTCATCACTCAAACCTCCTACTATAACCACATCACTCCTGTCCTGCAGCAGCTCCACTGGCTCCCGGTTAAATCACGCAAATCCCGGTCCGGGGCCTTTCTGGGTGGAGTTTGCATGTTCTCCCCGTGCATGCGTGGGTTTCCTCCGGGTACTCCGGTTTCCTCCCACAGACCAAAAAACATGCTTGTTAGGCTGATTGGTGACTCTAAATTGACCCTAGGTGTGAGTGTGAGAGTGGATGGTTGTTTGGTGTGAGTGAGACAGGTCCCTCTTGTAAATGAGTCCCCGTGACTCAACGAGGCTAGCCTGTATAAATAAAGGTTGAATGAATGAATGAATGAATGAATCTTCAAAATTCTACTCCTCACGTTCAAAGCTATCCACAACCTTGCCCCTCCTTATCTATCTGACCTCCTACAAATCTCCATCCCATCACGCTCTCTCAGATCCTCCTCTTCGCTACATCTCCATGTACCCTCTGCCCGCCTCTCCACCATGGGGAGCAGGGCCTTCACCTGCTCTGCCCCTCACCTCTGGAACGCCCTACCGCCAGACCTTCGAAACACCACCTCCCTTTCTCTGTTCAAGACTGCCCTGAAAACCCATCTCTTTAGACTAGCCTATCACTAACTTTACTAAATGTATTTTTATTATCTTCCATTTTATATCCTTTATGTATTTTATATTCCAATTTGTCGCTGATAATGTTTGATCTGTATTACACTGTATTGGTTTGTTAAGTGTCCTT
Source organism: Garcialebias charrua (assembly GCA_038048925.1). Taxonomy (NCBI): domain Eukaryota; kingdom Metazoa; phylum Chordata; class Actinopteri; order Cyprinodontiformes; family Rivulidae; genus Garcialebias; species Garcialebias charrua. The sequence goes on from JBBPBX010018144.1 coordinate 32,143, forward strand.
GGGTGTCCTGAAAGGCGCTTTTAAATAAAATGATTATTATTATTATTATTGGATGCGCGCCAGGCGTCCTGTTTCCCCAGCCTTTGTGACAGGCTGAAATTGCTGATAGGAACAACTTCAATCAATCAATCAGTCAATCAATTTATTCACTCGATTAAAAAATCATCAGTTTACAAACACATTACATTCTCTGACAACATATATTTACACGAGTGAAGAGGGAGCAGGAAGAAGAAAATCTTGTATAGACCTGCCCCCTTTCTCAATAATTACAAAAATGTCATGGCCGTATACATTAAATTAACAAAACAAGTTGCAAACAATATCTAAACAATAACATACATAACAATATACCACTGTTCCCATTAACAACTCAAAAGTGTATAAGAGTTAATCGTTCTTTTTTATAAAGTGTTTTGAATTGGTTTATTGTAGAGCAATTTTTAAACTCATCATCCAAACTGTTCCATAGTTTTACTCCATGCACCGAAATGCACATTTGTTTTAAAGTAGTACGCACAGTTTTACTTTTGAAATCATACTTCCTTCTGTTAGTTCTATCACAAGAGCTTAAGACAAAGAACTTTTGTAAATTAAATGGCAATAATCTCTTTCTAGCTTTAAACATAATCAATAACATTTTTAAATCAACCAGATCCTTTAGTTTCAAGATATTTGATTGAATAAACAATTTATTTGTGTGTTCTCTGATGTTCACTTTATAAATAATTCTCATAACTTTCTTTTGTATGACAGATAACGGTTTAGTGTTGGTTTTATATGTGTTGCCCCATACCTCTATACAGTATGTCAGACCTTAATTGTTGAGAAAGAACAAGCTTTTTCCAGTAAGTCCTGAAGAAAAGTCAAGAGCTGAGCCAGGTCACATGAATAAGAAATAATATTTCTTTCTGTGCACCAAGCTTCAAAAATACGCCATTTTTATGCATAAAGAGACTGTGTTGATACAGCTCGGGCATGTTGAATGGTTTTTACCACATTTTCTGGCAGGCCTGATGCCACCAGTTTTTTCCTTTCTGCCTCCAAGCTGAAAATTTTCACAGCTCCCAGCCTAAGCGCCGAGACTGCTCCTCTGGTGACGTGGTGTGTCCCGGAAGAGGAGCAGTTGGTGGAACCAGTTCTCCTCCGAGGGCCCTAGATTCTGTGATCCCTTGAGGGTCAACAATGTTAGGGAGCGGGCCTTTTTGCAAATGTGTTGCCATACTACTCTGATCAAGGGTGTTCGATGGCAGAGGCAATCTGTTGTCATTATTAGACAAAAGTGGAACAAAATGTCTGTTTTTCCTCTTTTTATTTGGGGTCATGGGACTGAGGAGCTGCAAGTTTTGTAAACGAGCAGATCTCCTGACCCCAGTCCGTTTCCTAGATAGGTCTGGTTTACTGGTCTCCAGCCTTAACAGAACGTTGGAGCCAGACAAACCGCCCGGGGTCTGTGTTTCACCCGGTAGGGGGATATCGTTTAAGATCAGAGCTGAATCAGCACAATGAGTATGGTCACGTGCTGCAGGATCACGGCTTGAACATTGCGTGTCACCCATCAAAGATAAGGGGACAGTCGCAGCGTGAGAACGTGGGGATGGTCCTTTGTGCTTGGCAGACTTTAAATTGGTTGGTGACAGAGAGCTCAGTTCCCTTTGATTAAAAGGAAGAGGAATCTGATTCAGCCCTAGTTTGTTTATACACACAGCCGTTTGATCACAATCGCCTTTGTGAACGTATGAAGCTTGTGGTCGCCTGTGAGCTTCTGCCATAGCTCCCCCCCGACCCTTACTGGGAGCCTTTGAATGGGTGTCCAGGAAAGTGGCCTGTCAGATTCTGTCGGCGCGCCTCCCTGGGGCGCGGACATGTCACGTGTTTGCTTGGTTTGTGTATTGTCTGCCCCGTGGGTCACAACGGAGCGGGGGCTGGAGCACGTGACACCCCTCACCTGTCTCCATGAGGGGTGTGGGGCCTGCTTGCAGACGCCTCTGTGCCTGTCCGCTACACGTGGAACAGAGGCACCTTGCTGCGGCTTATAGATTAGGCTAACACCCCGTGAGCCCTGAGGGAAAGGGGGGGGGGGGTGGCCCCCTCCCTTTATGTCGGCTGGCAGGCCAGAGGGACCCGTTCTGCTGAAGTTACAGCAACCCCTCGAGTTACGTCAGGGATAGGGACCTACGTGTGTGACTTAGGTCGATGTTGTCGTACCTCGCGGACCAAAAACACATGCCTGTCGTAGGTCCGCGTTTCTGACATAGGTCGCGGTTATACCGCTAACGGAGCGCCGCACACATATTTAATGGCATGAGACTGAACAAGCAGACATACTAAGGCCATAAACACGCACAGAACTGCACAATAAATAAAAAATATAATGTCTTACTTTGAGCCGGTGGCCCCGACTGCCAGGCGGACATTTGCGGCGAGCTCCCGGCCGCAGATGGATCCTCCGCGGCATGTCGGCTCGGTGTCTTCGCCTGTGTTAGCTGCTTTGTTAGCTGCTGTCGTTAGCATGTCGGGCGGCGTTGTGGCCGCCGATCGCGGGGCGATCCGCGGCTGCTCCTCCGGACCTGAGACGTCCACAGAGTTGACCGAGTGTTTCCAGCTAATTTATCCGTATGAGGCAACCCTGATCGGGCACACGGAGCCAGCTGACAGTAGACTCTGGAGCTCCATTGACTGCAGTACAGTTGTAAAATGGCGACCGGAAGTGGCGAGCGGAAACCGGAAGTTGCATAATACGATAAATTTCTAATCAAAACGTAAAATTAATATTTATACTTTATTTATAAAGCCATTTAAAACAACCACAGCTGCAACAAAGTGCTATACACATGAAATTAATAACTTTTAAACACACAAAAAAAAAAAATAATAATTTTTTTTTTTTTTTTAATCATATTTTTATTAAATATGATAAAATCGTAAGTCTGAGTTGCCGTAGGTCGCAGGTGTCGTACCTCGAGGGTTACCTGTATAGTGTTTGTTGTTGTTTTTTGTTTTTTTGAGAGTCAATAAAACAGAGAGTGGTTGTTTTTTTAGCTTTATTCATGCTTAAGTGTAACGACATGTTTGATTTTATGTCACTCACAACAGGAAAAACATGATTTGTGCATGTAACAGAGTTACCAGCTTTTTGTACTGTGCTACAAATAAAGTCTGGACATGAAAGGATCATTCTCCGTACCACGTGGGCGGGTGATCGTGTAAAATCAAGACGTGGACCTGGTTCATCAGGCACGCTTTTGTCTGGTGTCCCGGTTCGCCGAGGAGGCCCTGTGTCTGACCGCCTGGCGAGGGACAAACCTGTTTTTGCTCCAAGCATGTTCGGTTCAAGGTGGGCCCGGTGGTTGATTCTGTCGGTGCTCGTCCTCGTACTCCGGTCGCTTTTGCGGTGGGGCCCGTGTTGCTGAGCAGTGTCGAGGCTGCGCAGGTCTGCCCTCAGCAGACTCCCTGGGGGAGGGGGGTGGTGAAGTTTCTCCTGGGAATGCCCACCCGGAGAGCTTCAGCCTGTTTGCGCCTCTGGTCCAGCTTGGTCTGAATTCGATCCAGAGCTTTCCCAAACAATCCCGCAGGTTCTATCAAGTGGTGGAGAAAAGGCACCTTTTGTCCCTCGGAGAGATCAGTTAAAGTCATCCACAGATGGCGTATTGCAATGATCACTTCGGCCATGCCTCTGCCTTGAGCAACAGCAGCTGTCCCCATCATGCGGAGCACAAAGTCTGTTGCCCTACGGGTTTCATTTAGCAAGTCAGCGGCAGCTTGCTTGTCCGTTGTTACCTGGAAGCTGTTGCAGTTTTTCAGCCAGGTAAGCCTGCATCAATGCAGAAACGTTCATGGCGCGCGCCGCGAGTCCCTGAGCTCTGTAGCATTTTTCGAGCAGAGAAGCTGAAGCTCGACAGGCTTTGCTGGGGAGAGTTGGTTTTGTCCCGAATGACTTGGGAGCCAGGTGAGACGCCAGCATGTCCTCAATTTAAGGCACGTTGGCTATTCCCACCTCATCCATCCCGTCCACGTCGAGAAACTGCGAGAGTGGTAACAGCATGGGAGCTCGGGGCTGAGCCCAGGTGCGAGTCAGCTCTGTGAGGAAGTCCAGAACACGGGCATCCTTTGCCTCGTGGCGGCCTGCTGCTTTGAGTAAAAATAGTTTCCTGCCAGCCTCGTGACCTGTTGACGAGGCGGAGGTTCTGGCCATGGGATCTGTAGCGCGTCCGTTGCTCTGTGACACAAGTCAAACAGAGCAGGGATGGAAAAGTCAGTTTTCGGGAGCACAGGTACTGGGGTATGGGAGAGATCTTCTCCTTGTTCCTCGTATTCGACGTCTGTGTCATCTGCGGAAAATTTGCCAGAGGCTGAAATCGATATCTCTCCTCGTTCATCATGCCTCTAGTGTAGAATTCGACTGTTAAGTCCATCATGGGAGCCAGCACGTCAGGGCTGTCACCCCATTCGACTTGTGTGCTGTCATCCAGAGCCATGTTCTCGAGCTCCGGCGTGGGAGTGAGGGGCTCGGTGGTGTCCGGGTCCGCTGGCGCTGCTGCGGCACCCATGACCTTGGCGACAAAATCCACCCTATGCCTCCTCACCGCCTCCAGCATCTGGCTGCAGTGTGGGCAAGAGTCAGGCGCATCCAGCACCATTTTTGCGTGTAACATCCCCAAGCAGACGGGACAGGCCTCATGGGTGTCCGTCGCTGCGAGGGAGAAACCGCATCCGCTAGGACAGGCGCGCAAGGTTGGGCTCGTCGTCCTGCTGGTCTTCCTTGGAAGTCTTGTCTTTCGCTTTCCTTTCTCCGGAGGCGTGTCCGAGGTAAGGCAAGCGAGTCCTTCCAGAATCTTTTTCCTTTTATTTTGAGACGTCTCCTCCGTCGTGTCGCTTTCTCCGTCTAGCCCGCTATGAATTAGCAGGGGTAGCGGTGTGACGCAGTTAGCGTCGTTGAGCGAAGCAATCTGCGGAGAGAGGAGAAGAAAAAACTTTGGGGTTAAGATAAAATGTGCCGGACTAGCTTTCACTAGCCCAGCAGTACGCAGGAATAATTCTCCGTACGCTCTGTGTAGTGAGCAAGCTCACCTCTAGTTGAGCGATGAAGCAACAGAGAAGTCCCTGAAGAGAGGTAGTTCAGGTTTAAGCGAGGTGAAGGGCAATAAGAGAAAGATGGATGGGCGTCAGTGGCTTAAATACCCAGAAGGCGGGGCCTCTGGCGCAACGCTGACACCCTTGCCGTAAAGTTGTGAATGTATTCCTTCAGGTAATTGCGCGGGGGCGCAATTCCCATAGCATATGTTGCACCAAGAGACATGACTGAAAGGGAACCCCCAGTATACTCCCGCGTAGGTCCATACGCGTGTACTGTACGCAGAGGGTTCAGACATCATACTCGAGTATCCACCCCGAGCAGCTGCAGCGCAGCTCCACAAACAAGGAACCTACGGGACAAACTGAGGTCGCCAATTGGTCATTTGCTGACACGCCTACTGAATTGATTGAGAGGTTAAAAAAAAGCTCTTGCAGCTGCAGCGGTGTTCTGTGTTTATATGTTGTTAATAAAAAAACTAAAAAAAAATCAGGGAGCGCTGGTCCTGCAGCCCACACATCAGACCAGCCCATCAGAAAATCTCCAGACCCTCCCGCAGCCACACTGGACATGAGTTTAATTTGCTTGTGACAAATTTGTTCATTTCTCATCATGGCGTCAACGGAGGAGGAAGCAATCACGTGCCTTTTGGCAAAAAAGAAAAAGAAAAGTCCAGATCAGGGATGAAGAAGGGGAATTTAATACATTGGTGTCACATACAAAACATTCCGGCGCCGGGCAGTTTATTGTGCGACACCACAAATGCGTATGCGGTCGTAAAAATTGAGCTTTGCGCGTACATGCCCTGCGGGGGTTTGCTTGTACCTCTGCGTACGTACGTGTGTACCTCTGTGTATGGACGTACGCGGGAGTACACTGGGGGCTTTACTTTGTAATTGGGTCATTTAATAAATAAAAGGCTGATTCAGGACTAATGTGGGGAGACGAACAGTTCTGAATGTTTTTCCTATACGTAGTCTTATCACACACCCAACTGGAAGGAAAATTTCTTCATTGTAGTTTTTTTTTAAACTTTGTAAAATACAGTTTGAATTATACACTGCCTGACCAAAAAAAAAAAAGTGGCCACCTGGATTTAACTAAGCATATAGGTACGAGCCTCCTATTGGATAATTACTGCATGGGTGATTATCTTTCAGCTGGCAACAAGTTATTTAACCCCAACTGGTGCAATGAGTTGCTTCTCATTTCTTAAACAATCATGTTGAAAGACACATGGCGTGGTCGTGGAAAAGATGTAAGTCTGTTTGAAATGGGTCAAATCATTGGCATCAAACAGAGAAAACATCTGAGATTGCAGAAACTACTAAAATTGGGTTAAGAACTGTCCAACACATTATTAAAAACAGGAAGGATAGTGGGGACCCATCGTCTTTGAGGAAGAAATGTGGCCGGAAAAAAATCCTGAATGATCGTGATCGGCGATCACTTAAACGTTTGGTGAAATCAAATTGAAGAAAAACAACAATAGCATGGGATGGGAGCATCAGGGTTAGGAGAGAAGCAGGTGAAGTGATGCACCCATCATGCCTAGTGCCTAGTCATCAATGCAAGATCTTGGTGAAAAATTAAAATGCAGCAATGGATGGAAATAGATCTTGTGACATTGCAGACGTTTATTGAAACGCCACAGTGAATGCATGATGTAATCAAAGCTAAAGGTGGTCCAACAAAATATTAGTGTGTGACCATTTCTTTTGGTGATGACTTCTTTTATGACCAGGCAGTGTATTAAACCGTAAAATGGATCAAAACCAAACAACAGTAAATGATTGTAAATTGTAAAATATAAATAACTTTTCATACTTAAGCAAACTTGTTAGTTTTAACTTGGTCTTTTGACAATCAGGTTATTTTTCTTGCTGAGTTGTGAACAAAAACAAGCACGCCAATGTATCTAAAAGTGTCACATAGTTTTGTTTTTTCCAGCTTTTTAGATTTAGTTTAACACATTGATACAAACGTGTTTGTTGTGAATTCACATGACTTTTGTGCATACAGGCCCAGGTGAAGGGAGTATATTTATATTTGCTAATTGTTGAAGACTATGAGGAGAGATGGCGAGACAGAAGGAAAAGAGGAAAGCCAAGAAATGTGTAATGTTCTAACAAGTGAGGAGTGTGATGGGAAGATGGAAGGAATATTTTGAGAAGCTAATGAATGAAGAGAATGAAAGAGAAAGAAGAGTAGAGGTCATTAAAAATATGGACCAGGAAGTGGGAAAGATTAGTGAGGGTGAAGTTCAGAAAGCTCTGAAAAGTATGAAGAAAGGGAAGGTAGTGAGGTTTTTGACTCAAATATTCAATGGCATATTTGAGGGTGAGAAAATGTCTGAAGAATGGAGAAGAAGTGTGCTGGTGCCCATTTTTAAGACCAAGGGTGATGTACAGAGTTGTAGCAACTACAGAGGAATTAAATTGATGAGCCACACGATAAATATCAGAGTCAGAGAGTCTTTATTGTCATTTGCACCGCATGTGATACATGTGATGAAAACGAGATTATGTACACAGGGTCCCAGTTACATCCAACAACAAATGCAAGAGAAAAACAGTAATAACATCTAGGATTAACTAAGAAAACATCAACTAGAAATACACTAAGCCCTAATGTAGTAGAAAAACATCATTATAAACAGCAGCACGAACATGAGTCTGTATGAGCAGATGGTCACAGATGAACACAGCAACAAGAAAACAGATCAGCATCAGCATGATGTGATATTTTGCAGTGATTATTCTTATTGTTTATTTATTCATGAGTCTAACAGCCTCAGGGTAGAAGCTGTTCCTCAGTCTAGTGGTTCTACATTTGATGCTCCTCAACCTCCGTCCTGAGGGGAGTGGGGCAAAGAGTGAGTGTGCTGGGTGAGTGAGGTCTTTCATGATGCAGGTGGCTCTTTTCCTGCATCTGGAGGTGTAAATGTAAATACAGGTGACCCCTGAGGTACAAACAATTTAGGGACCTAAGAACGGTTCGCAGCTCGATTCTGCCGTAGCTAGGGGGTGAAAATTATTATTATTTTTTTAAATTATCATGCTAACGGAGCGCGCGCACACATTTAAGCATGTACAGTAGTGTACTGTAATGTTAAACATTGCTATTCACATTTACAGAATAAATAAAAATATATTTTCTTACTTTGAGATGGTCAAAGCCGACATCTTAGGTTGCCATGCGTTGATTGTTGTCGGGCCGAGCAGCGCGGCGGCCGGCGAGTGAACCACCGCAGCTGCTCGAGACCTGTGTTAGCTAGCTGGCTAGCTTCTGCTAGCCAAGCCATGAGCTGGTGTTGGAGCGGCGGCGCGATCAATCTGCAGCTCCTGCTCCAGCCTGAGACGTCCACAGAGCTCACAGAGCGATTCCAGCTAGTAATTAATCCATATGATGCGATCCTGGTCACAAGTGTTCAAAAGGCCGGCTCCCGTGTTAGCTCCCGTGTTAGCTTCTGGAGCTAGCCAGGCCGGAGGTGTAGCCAGGCCGGCCGGAGGTGTTCGCGGCGGCCTGGCACGATCAGCGATAAATCCGCTGCTGCCTGAGACATCCACAAAGTTCACAGAGACGTTTCCAGCTCGTAATTAATCCATATGAAGCCATCCTGGTCACCAGTCTTCGGCCGGCTCCCGGCAGCTAACCTAAAATGGCGTCCGGTGTTCTACATTAATTTGTGACCGTGTAAACTGAAGACCTACTTCCTGCTGCCCAAGATTGCTCAAAAATGATCAGAAATGATCATTTTTATCATAATTATTATTTATAAAGCCTTTAAAACAACCACAGCTGCAACAAAGTGATGTACACATGAAATTAAGAACATTTAAACACAAAAAAAAAAAAAAAAAAAAAATTTAATACAGTAATTTCATATTTTTATTAAATATGATACGTTCGTAGGTCCCGTTGTTCGTAGGTCGATGGAGTCGTAAGTAGGGGGTTTGCTGTATCTGGGAGAGAGTTATGGAAGCAAGACTTAGGTCCTGTACACACGTAGCCGGATATCAGTAAAACCGAATAGTTTATCATGCGGTTTGGCCTTTCATCCACACGTGAACTCCGGTTGATGTTACTATAAACGAATAATTAAAAAAACTCCGACCAAAGTGGAGATTTGAGAATTCTCCGCTTTCGGGTTTGCGTGTGGACTTTCAGAACCGGAGATTTGCGTATTTCTGCGCGCTGACGTCACATAATGCTCTAAAAAAAAAACGCAAAAATGTCAACATACCTACTCTGACATGATTCCCAGTCGGACATGATTCCCAGTCGACATTTTCCTACGTTTTATTAACTTTGTACTCCAACACAGTATTTAATAGTAGTTCAACCTCGCGGTCTGTCCACACAAACGAACGGGGAAAAAAACGAAATAATAACAGGAAGTTGTGGTTGCTTTGAAGGGTTGTGATTGCACTACACTGCCACCTATAGGTTTGGCATATTCTTTCACAACGCTCTGTGGTGAAAATAAACGGGTACATGTAGACGAACATTTTAAATATCCGAGCATGTATGTACGGATATATTTTTTTTGCGCAGATATTCGTTTTTCAAACACCAGGCTAAGTGTGTACAGGGCCTTAGACAAGAGGTAACTATCTGTGAGCAGCAGTATGGTTTCATGTCAAGAAAGAGCACCATAGATGCCATCTTTGCTTTGAGGATGTTGATAGAGAAGTACAGAGAGGGTCAGAAAGAACTCCATTGTGTGTTTGTGGATTTAGAAAAAGCATATGACAGGGTGCCAAGAGAGGAGGTGTGGTATTGCATGAGGAAATCTGGAGTGGCAGAAAAGTATGTTAGACTGGTACAGGACATGTATGAGGACAGCAGGACAGTGGTGAGATGTGCTGTAGGAGTGACAGATAGCTTCAAGGTGGAGGTGGGAGTGCATCAAGGATCGGCTCTGAGCCCCTTCTTGTTTGCTCTGGTGATGGACCGACTAACAGATGAGGTCAGGCAGGAATCCCCATGGACTATGATGTTTGCAGATGACATTGTGATCTGTGGTGAGAACAGGGAACAGGTGGAAGAGAACTTGGAGAGGTGGAGGTATTCACTTGAAAGAAGAGGAATGAAAGTCAGCCGTAGTAAAACAGAGTACATGTACATGTGTGTGAATGAGAGGGAGACTGGTGGAACAGTGAGGCTACAAGGATCAGAGGTCACAAAGGTGCAGGACTTCAAGTATTTGGGGTCCACTGTCCAGGAAAATGGGGAGTGTGGTAAAGAGGTGAAGAAGAGAATCCAGGCAGGATGGAGTGGATGGAGAAAAGTTTCAGGAGTGATTTGTGATTAAAGAATGTCAGCAAAAGTCAAAGGGAAAGTTTCCAGGACAGTGGTGAGCCCAGCTATGTCATATCATATCATCTGAAGACAGTGACTTTGACAAAAAGACAGGAGAAAGAACTGGGAGTGGCAGAAATGAAGATGTTGAGGTCCTTCTTAGGAGTGACAAGGATGGATAAGATTAGGAATGAGATCATCATCATGCTCTAAAAAAAAACGCAAAAATGTCAACATACCTACTCTGACATGATTCCCAGTCGGACATGATTCCCAGTCGACATTTTCCTACGTTTTATTAACTTTGTACTCCAACACAGTATTTAATAGTAGTTCAACCTCGCGGTCTGTCCACACAAACGAACGGGGAAAAAAACGAAATAATAACAGGAAGTTGTGGTTGCTTTGAAGGGTTGTGATTGCACTACACTGCCACCTATAGGTTTGGCATATTCTTTCACAACGCTCTGTGGTGAAAATAAACGGGTACATGTAGACGAACATTTTAAATATCCGAGCATGTATGTACAGATATATTTTTTTTGCGCAGATATTCGTTTTTCAAACACCAGGCTAAGTGTGTACAGGGCCTTAGACAAGAGGTAGCAGCAGTATGGTTTCATGTCAAGAAAGAGCACCATAGATGCCATCTTTGCTTTGAGGATGTTGATAGAGAAGTACAGAGAGGGTCAGAAAGAACTCCATTGTGTCTTTGTGGATTTAGAAAAAGCATATGACAGGGTGCCAAGAAAGGAGGTATGGTATTGCATGAGGAAATCAGGAGTGGCAGAAAAGTATGTTAGACTGGTACAGGACATGTATGAGGACAGCAGGACAGTGGTGAGATGTGCTGTAGGAGTGACAGATAGCTTCAAGGTGGAGGTGGGAGTGCATCAAGGATCGGCTCTGAGCCCCTTCTTGTTTGCTCTGGTGATGGACCGACTAACAGATGAGGTCAGGCAGGAATCCCCATGGACTATGATGTTTGCAGATGACATTGTGATTCTGTGGTGAGAACAGGGAACAGGTGGAAGAGAACTAGGAGAGGTGGAGGTATTCACTTGAAAGAAGAGGAATGAAAGTCAGCCGTAGTAAAACAGAGTACATGTACATGTGTGTGAATGAGAGGGAGACTGGTGGAACAGTGAGGCTACAAGGATCAGAGGTCACAAAGGTGCAGGACTTCAAGTATTTGGGGTCCACTGTCCAGGAAAATGGGGAGTGTGGTAAAGAGGTGAAGAAGAGAATCCAGGCAGGATGGAGTGGATGGAGAAAAGTTTCAGGAGTGATTTGTGATTAAAGAATGTCAGCAAAAGTCAAAGGGAAAGTTTCCAGGACAGTGGTGAGCCCAGCTATGTCATATCATATCATCTGAAGACAGTGACTTTGACAAAAAGACAGGAGAAAGAACTGGGAGTGGCAGAAATGAAGATGTTGAGGTCCTTCTTAGGAGTGACAAGGATGGATAAGATTAGGAATGAGATCATCAGAGGTACAGCACATGTTGAACAACTGGGAGATAAAGTTAGAGAGACCAGACTTAGATGGTTTGGACATGTCCAGAGGAGGGACAGTGGGTATATTGGTAGAAGGATGTTAGAAATGCAGCTGCCATGAAAAAGACAAAGAGAAGATATATGGATGCAGTTAGAGAGGACATGGAGGTAGTTGGAGTGAGGACAGAGGATGAAGAGGACAGTGAGATGGAGGAGGATGACTCGCTGTGGCGACCCCTGAAGAGAGAAAAGTGGAAAGAAGATTTTTTGATAAACTTGTACTTTCTAATACAAGAATGTATATCAGATATACACATGATGTGTCTGAAAGCTTTACTGCTATTTGTCAGCATGATTGAATGTTGACAAAATTCATGAAGAGTGACTGTGACAGGTTCAACCCCCCCCCCCCCATGTACTGTAGTTGCCCATTTCTTGGGAACTGAGTAGCATGGCATCACTGGGGAGGAAAAAACAACATAGAAAAAGCCCATTTCCCATCCATAGACTGAATCTCTGACCAGACTGAAGTTCACAATATGTTTTTAATAATGTCTATCTCTACTAACTCCGGTCTTCTTTCTCTCTCCATTTTTCTTCCTCTTTCATCATCACCCCCTTATTCTCCTCTATCCACAACAAATTTCTTCTTCCTCTCTCAACATTTCTGTCTTTCTCCCAGACGCTGTGGTCGTTGAGGCAAGGTCACACGCTCCACTCTTGGCAGTCTGCAGTGTGCGGAGCTTTTGCAGGTGCAGAGGATTATATGCTGCTTTGGGAAAGAGGCTGTGGGGGTTATTGGGGTGGGATGGACACAAGGGAGAGGGATACATGAATAGATAAATAACAAGACGAGCGGACTGAGAAGATAATGAAAATTTTTTCTAAAACACTTTTTTTTAAAACAATGAACTGACCAGGATTGTGTATTGTTTTACCAGCAGATGACTGTTGTCATCACTGTTCTCATGCACTCACATTGAACTTCACACCGTCGCAGCTTGTTCTAGATGTGTGTCAGGGGAAACTCCAACATGCAGGGGAAAAGAGTGGAGGGATGAGAGGGGCTGGTTTCTGGGTATGGGCCCCTGCAGCTGTGCGACCTTCTGAGCACTGGAGCCTGAAGTGGTTTGAGAAGGAGGGAGGACGGAAGAAGCAGAAAATGAGTGAAAGAGGAGAAGAGAATGGGCTAAAAATAAGAATTAAAAGTCTAGTGTTCATTGAAGGAATGAACATCTCCCGTCACGGTTTGTGCTTGAGCGTTAAACTAAGATCATCTGAGAATAGACAGACTTATAGATGTTTGGGTCGAACTTTCACGTTATGTCTCATGCAGTATTACAGGATCTCAGGCGATCTGTTGACGCTCAAAGTTTGTGTTGAGGATGACACTCAGCTACTACCAATCAAACGTTATTGCAATGTAAGATTTGTGTACGTTGGACATTTTAGTGTTTGGTAAGGTTGGTTATGATTAGCTGCAGCTGCCGTCTTGAACTGGAGTGACTCCAAAAGTTAATCGGTTGTAGACGAGTTTCATTAAAGTCTGTCCAATGGTTCATGAGATATTTTGCTAACAGACAAACGTGTTTTTTGCCAAAAGATAATCCCAAACCAAAGGTTTCATGCATTCTGTTGCGCTCCAATTATGTGCTGTAAATTCTCACAGCTACCAGCTCACCAAATTTTAGGTAAATATCTGTAAAATTGACCAAGGCGTAGCATTTATGTATCTGAGGTCAGTTGGCTGTGGCGGCCAGCTTTATTTGGGTTCTTTTTAGGCCTGTCACAAACAAATTTTGTTGGGCGATTGTCTCAGAAATTATTGTGACAAACAATAATATTCTTTGAAATTTGACAATAATTGTCAAATTTTAGAAGAAATGTTGATTTGTTTGGCATGTAGTACCCTTTTTGACCACCTGATGGCAGTAGACTGTTTGAACTGAAGGATGGATAGTTGAGCCGAGTGT